>JAGKPW010000319.1:0-75699 GCA_019926035.1 Melaleuca alternifolia
CAAATCTAAGTGGTGGCTCAGCTGGGGTGGCGGTGCCGTTGGCGTGGTGTGGATTGGCGACGCTGGGTTGGGAGGAGTTGAGCAGTGGGTGGGTGAATGGGTTAGGTTTTTTGGCAAGTGAATTTTCATAGAGTGAATTTGAAAGGGTGAAAGGGGCAAAATCGGAAGGAAAATGACAAATTCACAGATAGGATCAACTCTCAGATGTAATCAGAACGCTAATTGTAGGTTTGTAAAACTCAAGACGCAAATTGATATGAAGTTGAAATGCCAAGATGCTTTTTATATTTTTCCCATGAAGTATTAAGAAAGCCAAAACAAACGTGATTATCTGAGGACTCAAGTTGTGAAGATGCTCAGTTGAAATGTTAATTTAATAGCCATGATGCCTTAGTTTCAGGGAGAACTCAAGATTTCGAAAATGTTTTCTGAAAATAATTAGTTATATAGCATTGAAAAAAATTCTCATTTGACAACAATTTATATTTAATTATTTTCATGGATAATAATAATATTTTTCATTCATTCATCTTTGCAAACGAGACAAGCGATTATATTTCACAAAACGTTGTCAAATCCTGAATTTTTTAATGAAATAAACACACTTTTAGCATTGACTACTTTTACGGCTGAAGTCAGAAGTGTGTTGTTTCTTAGAATGCAATATACGCAGTATGACGCAGCCTTCTCTGTTGCAGGATGAGATCACTGTTAAAATTAGAGCTTAGTTAATCACCATTTCAATGTTACACATGCCAATGCCTATAGTGATTTAGTCCAGCTCCATCTTTTTTCTATTCATATTTCATATACCCGCGTAGAAATTTGCAGTAGAATGTTCGTCGTATGTCGTCTCTTGGGGTATAGGTTTATGTTCATTTTGCCATACATATTGCTTATAAAATTTTTGTACTGACACTTTACATCAGCAGTGAATCGAAGCTCATTGAGAAAATAGTCGAGCGCCTTGTCAACCTGATTAACTCACAATCCGAAAAGATTTTCACCTTCAGGCCTTCTGGAGGCAGACATCGAGAGGAGCGGAAATCTGGTGGTATAAAGGGGATTCGTGTTTGCTACGCATACTTCATTAAGTCCATTGATTTTGGCGTCAGAGATAACACTAAGTTGAAACCGGATATTACATATGATGAAGAAACGGGGGAGCATACTTTCCAGGTTGTATCTAAACTCTTTCCTTTTCTCTTATACCCCTTCCTACTTAAATGTCATAACTTCATCATTTTAGCCTATCGTGACATTAGTCGATCACGGAATCATAAACCTTTAAATTCTTAATGATTGCTTTGCAAATGGACATGAAAATCTCATACCTGCGATGCATGAGGATCCGTATGATCGTTGGAAAATCAACTGGAAAAGAACTAATAACTCCACATTATTAAAATTAGGCCAAGACAACCTAGCCGCAAAGAAAAAGTAAATTGACTTTTGATTTACAAAATGAAATGTACTACAAAATTTATTAGGAAATGTAATTTGCACTAGCCAATATAACTTATTGTATAGATTCGAAGCGTATTTCAAAAGTGAACTAACAATTTACATTTATAGATCTGAATCGCATTTGAAAAGTGATCTACCAAATTTATTTTGCTAACCGAATGATGCAACTCATGTCGAGTATGTCTTTTCGTGGTCTGTTTGCAGGTTACATTGAAAGAGGGAGAGCACCTAACTTCTTTTGCTGGATATTTGGGAGAAAAAGGAATCAACTCACTCACATTTCGGACCAACAAAAGGACTTTGGAACCCATTAACGCGGAAAAGAAGGAAGGGGAGTACTTCTACGTACCATCCAAAGCTGTGAAAGTCGACAAGATTTTCGTGACAAGTAACGGTTTTCTCCAATCTATCGGAGCAGCACTTGTCAAGCTACCCTCTGAGGTTTTCCGTCCCGTCAAGTACGTGCCGCTATTGACGAATAAATGCTAGCCAAAGTGGGATGATGGCGATATGCATAAGGATGTAAGTAAAATCATCATTAAACATGGAGAGGGATTCATCCGATCAATCGAGCTGTGCGAAAAGAAGAGTAGAGAAGTGGGGCAATCGGAGACAGATGGTGGCATGGTTAGAAGTACGGAGGTGATTGAAATGGTATGTCCCTATACAGATTACAGATACATGCTTTTCACTAAAAGGGAAAAGATTAGTTGACTGTACCATTTCTGTGCGTAGCAGTATTGACCCACACATGTTTTCCAAGGCTTCCTTGGGAAACCAAAATCCCACTCGGTGGGATTTGCCACCGCCTGGGATTCCATTAATTTTTTTTTATTTGAGAATTACAATTTTCAAATTTGCTAAGTTGTCTCTTGTGAAATCGACTCTATATCAATATTAAGTTATTACATTAAATAAAAATTGTTCATTTCTCACTCGGGATTTGCTAAAATCCCATTAAGTAAGGTCCTTAAATATTAAAAATAAAGCAAGAGAAAAAAAGCTAGTCCAAAGAAAATTAAATGCTACGATATGATAATCATAGTTATGAGAACCTTTAAAAAAATTATTGGAGTCATTCAAAATAAGAACTGAATTTCTAAATAGAAAATAAAACTAGGGTTATTGTCTTTTACACTAATGAAGATATTATTATCCATTTACACGACTTCTCCTTCTATATGCTTGGTTAAATTGAATTAAAGGGTTCCTTGTTATTTTGGATTTCGGAGACTCAGCTAGAAGAATTCACGCCACAACGAAATTGATTTAACTAGCCGTTTTTTTTTTATCTCGCGCGTTTAACGAATGTCACAAGAAAAAAAAAAACCTGCATCCTAGGCTTTTCCTCTTCAATTTTCCTTTTCTACTTTTTGAAACTAGAATGCAAAATCTATTTTGCGATTGGTGTAAATAATTTATTAGTGATATTTTCATCCTTTTATTTGTATAAAATTTTCAAAAACTAATTTTCTTTCTAGAAATTGCTCACACAATACAAAAACACACTAAGTTCTGTAACCTTCTTATTTCATTTACAAACAAAATGTTAAAGAATACATTTGATTTTGGAATAATAGCCATCGCCTGAAAGTCGCAGTTTATATCTCATGGCTTTTTTTTTTGGCTTAAATTAATATCTTTGGATTTGTCTCTTTAAATGCATCAAACTATCTCTGATCCACATTCCGGTTGCCCATCTTCTCCAATTGCAATATGTGGCCATTGTTCCACCGTCACTAGTGTGCACTAACGGTACCGTCCTTCTAGCAACGCTCAATCTTAAAATTCCTACGGATTTTGCATTGCCGACGATGGTGGGAGACTCCTTCGAGAATCAAATCTCGAGTTTTGATGGTTATGTCTATTAATGCAGAATCAAAATGAGTATCCGACTTCAATATCTGGGAAATATACGGAAGGCGGAATTAAATCTCTCACGTTTCGGACTAACAAAAACATGATCAAAACTATTGGTGATGGAGAGGCCGGGACTCCCTTCTCTTCTCCCGCAACGGATGGCAAAATTGTTGGATTTTACGAGTGGAGTGAGGAATCATCTCGTGGAATTGGAGCATATTTAGAAACGTGGCCATCGCAAGGTGAAAATGCTTGGGACGACGGGAAATTCGACGGCGTGAGGGAAATTCGCGGATTCGTCGAACAGAATATCCGTTACATTAAGTTTGTGTATGACGACGGCAGTGAAAAAGGTCGCACAGTTATTCACGGTGACTCCACTATATTAGTAGACTCCTGCGAGGAACAAGAGGTTAGTCTCTTGTTTTTTTCCCCCTTTTACATTTATCTCGTCGACTGAGACGATTTTGATAAATGTCCGATCACGTGATTTAGTAAATTAAACTCGACAAGTAGGTCTTGTTTACACCACTTTGTCCAACTTTAAGGGATACTATTGAGATTGTGCAGGTCAAATTGGAAGATTATCCACGGGAGTACCTGACATGGATCTTTGGTTCCATGGGAGCAGATGGTTCTATCTCGTCCCTCACATTTTATAGTAATAGAGGAGAACTTGGTAGCATTGGCGTCGGCCGGAAGCCACAGCCCGACTTTTCATATCCATCAACCGGAAGCAGAATCATCGGCTTTTATGGAACCGGGGGCAACACTCTCAATTCCATAGGAGTGCATGCTGAGCCCATACCGCACCTGTATCCTTTCAAAACCATTGGACCCTTTGGAGGCTCTGGGGGAGAAAAATGGGATGATGGAGTGCATACTGCTGTAAGGGGATTTCGTGTGATTGTCGTCAGCCGCAAAAATATAATTCAGTCCATCAGTTTTAGGTACGATTTCAATGGTTCACTGGTTGAATGCCTTCGACCTGGTGGAGGAGATGCGCCTTGGGTAAGTCCCCATCTCAATCCCTATCTCTGTCCTTTTTCTCTTTCGTCTCTTTCCTATCCGTGAGCCGTTCATGCATGCATGTTGCTTTTTATAACGTTCTTAGCTTCATGTAGTACAGTTTCTTTTGATCGAAGACTGAGGTACTTATTTTGTCATCCTATATCTAGAGTTTAAGGTCCGAGCCTTCTTTTGTTTTCACAAGTGAAAACATCTTTCGATGTACCATTCTTGCAGGAAATGCTGAATTTTCCCACGGAGCGCCTAGTTGGGATTTCTTTTATCGTGGATAATACTGGAGACCCTCCTGACACTACCATCCGTGACCTGATGATAAGTACCACAACCAGAGATTTTACGTACGCATGGACAGGAAAGTCAGTGGAGGCTCGTAGAACGTACATCTCGGAAAAAGACAAAGAAAATAGGATAGTTGGCTTTTTCGGATCGGCGACGTCACATCTTATTTCTATTGGAGCGCATCTGGAACCATATTTAGATTAAACCCTTCCCTCCCGCAAGCTCCTTCTCTCACCCCGCCGTTCTTTCTTTGGCTTGCAAGAACCTTCTTCTTTGTTTCTCTTTTGAGATGATGATTAAATAACTCTTCTTTTCAAGCCTTGCTCAAGGCAAGTTGCTGTTTGAATAATATCAAATTGATTGTAGGATTTAAGCAGGTTGTTTGCTGGTTTTTGGATTTGACTGTTGGTGTTCTTCAAAGAAAGCCTTGATTCATGGTAGGTGTATGAAGAAGAAGTAAGACAAAAAGCTACAAGCATTTGATGAAGAAGAGCTATTGAAGCATGAAGAAAAAGAATGCCAACGAAGGTCATTGAAAAAGTTATCCACGTATTGCTACGCTTGTTTTCAAATGCAATTATTGTATTGACTTTGTTTTTGTGCTTAAATTCGTGAACTTTCTTGTTTTTCTTCAATAAATATATTCAGGCATTTGTGCTAAGTTGTGTGCGTCCAGTCACCATAAAAAGTTGGGAACTACAGATCTTTGGACAAACCCCCGGAGCAACAGCTTTTGCATTTTGATAAAAGTTCCCTCCAGCTTTTATATGTGCTCTTGTTCTAAATTCTCAAAGTTATTATTACTCTTTTGATTGCAACAGTTTCGCCTAATTTGATGACTAACTGTGAGATGGTCCGAGGTGCAGCAGAGGTTATGCTCGGATGGAAAGGCCAGTTGTAAAAGTGAGGAAAATGGGGAACTTTTGAACCACGATATAACCCTTGGATTTTTTTCTATAGATCCAAGAATTAAACTGACAATCCATCTTTCATGTTGCCTCATGAATTGGGGGTGAAATTGCTAAAGAATTAATTTTATATATAACTAATCCATTGCGAATACTAACTTAGAATGAAATGAGTGAAGGTGTAAGGAAGTATCCCTGTAAGGAGCATAATTGATCCCTTGCAAATCATAGCCCTATGTGTCAACCTTAGTAGCAATCCTTGGAAGAGACATAATTATTTTGTTTATATATAGATTTCACAAACCCGACCTGGTAGATATTTCATTTTTATTTGTGCTTATTTCTATTTCAATTGAACAGTATTTTATTGATTTCGGGAGCTAGAGGTTCCGATTGTTTCATGGTCATGCAAAAGAATGCCCAACCCATATGTGAACCAAATATGTAATTTTCTTTTGGCACCTCCATAAAATTATTCTGAATCCTCATCCTATTCCGCGAAATCTGCTCCTCCTCCTTCTTCTTTCCGAAAAAAAATCTGCTCGTCTTCTTTTCTTCAATAAAGTAAAAAAGTTCTTAAAGAAGACCCCCCCTCTTCCCCAAAACCACCCCACAAAAAAAAAAAACAGAGAGAGAAGGATAAGTTCGAGTTCGACCTAGAAATCGAAGCTGACCCACGAGCAGTTATACTTATAAGGTATAAAGCCCCAACTAAACCGCAATTCCTCCAATCCCCAGTGATCGCATGCGGTGGGAAGGTCGTACGAACCGTTGGCAGTGGCAGATGGTGGCCGGGAATCAGCGGGTCGAGCCGAGACGAACGGAAAAACAGGGGCTGAGTCTTCGCACGAAGAAATCCGGGGAAAGTCGGGCCAGCTGGGGGCGACCGGCGGCTGGGAAACCAGGGATGGGACATCCTTTTGGCCGGGATAGGTCTGCGGAGCAGACAGCCACTGATTGGCTCCGGCGTGGTCCCTCCTCGCGCGCAGGCCAACTGTTCGCGGAAATGCGGCTTAAAGGAAAAAAATCGAAGGGGGAAAGGGCCGGTTCGCGCAGGTGGTCGGACTGGTTTTTACATGGTCGAACCGGTTTATTCATGAAAAGGCCGGTTTGTGCAGGTGGTCGGACCGGTTTTTACATGGTCGAACCGGTTTATTCACGAAAAGGCCGGTTCACTCGCAGTTTTGTTGATTGGTCATCAAACCTGAGTCCATAATTAACAAAAATGCCACTGGATCAGAAGATCAAAATACAAATAACTAAAAGTCGGGGATCCATTTGCAATTTCCGAAAATTCGGAATCGCCTGAAGCAAAACTCCACGATTGAGTCCTAAGGCTCATGGGCCACAAACTTGTTGTGAAAATATGGCTTCGAATTGGGTAGAACAATGAAGTCAGAAGATTTCGAGTAATCAGGTCGGACTTTGAGGCGTGATATCACTTTCTTTAAGGATCTATTTGCCCCACAAAGTTGCTAATGGTCATCGGCAAATTTCCTCTAGGATACAACAAAGTCTCAAACGAGAATACTAGATAGCAATTCTAGTATTTCTCCAAGGTCTCTCTTCGGAACAACTGAAAAGAATGGCTGTAGTTTTTTCTAGAAGAAGACTTCGTAAGACGAACAAACGTAACTCTTTGTGAAAGGTTGCAACCGAACAAGTGTAATTTGCAAAAGTTGTCTTGAAAAGACACAAACAAAATTCGAAATAAATAAATAATAATAAATAAAATTTCGAATTTATAAATAATTTGTTAATCTTCTCAAAAAAAAATATTGAAAATAAATTAAAATAACAAAGTGATTAGTGCTAATTTAATCGCGCCAAAATCACGCAATTATTCTCGCACCCGCACGCGGGTATGATGAGGTCTAGCCCACACCCTATCATTTCTTTAGGTTAATTAGAGAGACCCCACACTTTTAAGGTGGCCCACTTACTCCCACTTTCTCCATGTGGGACTAGCACTTGGTTTGTTTTACAAACAAACCTCCAACAATCCCCCACTTTGTTTGTAAAACAAAAATTTCAAAAAAAAAAAATTAAAACCATACAGCCAAAATTCAATGAGTTCAATGTACATACATAAAAGTCTCTTTCGAGTTAAACCTTTACTTAGTGCAAGTGTATCAAGGCTCCATCAAAGTGACAAGTAGCTCGGCTTTAAACCTGTACTTTTATGTAATAGAACCGGACATACCACACATACACTAACCTCTTATTTCAACGAGAAGTTCTATATTACTCCGCACTATTATGGCCTTATGCTTGATCCTGTTTCATGAGCTCTCTAGAAAGCAACCCTAACTTTCGTAAGAAGCGGCACCACTTCTAAGCTCATATAGGTGAAGTATCCACAATGTGTTTCTGTTACTATCAACACATTACAAATTTGTATTATACTTCATTAAGAATTCAATTCAACATATAAACGTAACAAACGATACTGACTTCTCATATCAGGGCTACGTCAATATCAAACAATCACATTCAATAACTTGTTCTTACCCATTAAACCTTGTAACTAGTGATGTTCTAGAAAAAGGTCGGGTTTCCATTATTGGTGATTGCAATTAAAGGGTTTCAGCCCCATTTCTTGTGAGGTCATTATTACCATATTTCTTGGTAAAGCCTTTGTCAAAGGATCGGCAAGATTTTTAATTGACCTCACGTAGACAATTGTTATGGTACCATCTTTAATCAATTGTCTCACATACTCATGTCTTAGACTAATATGTCTAGACTTACCATTATAGGTACTACTAAAAGTTCTTGCCAAAGTAGCCTGACTATCACAATGGATAGAAATAGGAGGCATAGGACTAGGCCATAATTTAATATCTAATAGCAAATTCCTAATCCATTCAGCCTCTTTCCCGGTTGCTGCTAAGGCAACGAATTCAGCTTCCATTGTTGAATGAGTTATGCATGTTTGTTTTTTACTTGCCCAAGATACAACACCTTCAGCTAGTACAAAAACCCATCCAGAAGTGGAGCGCTCATCTCCCACACTTGTAATCCAACTAGTATCGGTGTATCCTTCTAATACAGCCGGATAATTATTATAGAACAATCCTAAATTTTTAGTCCTCTTAAGATAACCAAAAATTATGGTTATAGCTTTCCAATGTTCTATACTTGGATTACTAGTATACCTACTCAGTTTGCAAACAGAATAAGCAATATCAGGTCTAGTACAATACATCGCATACATTAAAGACCCTATAGCACTTGCGTATTCTAGTTGTGCCACCGCTCTACCAGTATTATTATATAATTTAATACTGGAATCAAATGGAGTACTTACTTCCTTGAAGCCAAGATGTTGAAATTTATTTAATAATTTTTCGACATAACTGTATTGACTTAAAGAGTAACCCCCACTATGTTTCTTTACTTTAATTCCTAAGATAGTATCTACTTCACCCAAGTTCTTCATTTTAAACACGGAAGTTAGATACTTCTTAGTCTAAAAAATTCCAGTCATATTTGTTCTAAAAATAAGCATATCATCAACATACAAGCACACTAAGACACCATAGTCTTTAGTGAATTTAGAGTATATACACTTATCAGCACTATTGTTGATGAAACCATTTGATAATATGACTGAATTAAATTTTTCATGCCACTGCTTAGGAGCTTGCTTAAGCCTATAAAGAGACTTAATTAATTTACATACTTTTCTTTCGTTTCCAGGAAGAACGAAACATTCTGGTTATTCCATGTAAATTTCTTCATTTAAGTCTCCGTTTAAGAAAACAGTCTTAACATCCATTTGATGAATACAAAGATCATAAATGGAAGCTAGAGCAAAAAGAACTCGAATAGAAGTTATACGTGCTACGGGAGCATACGTATCAAAATAATCTATTCCTTCTTTTTGTTTATAACCCTTGGCTACAAGCCTAGCTTTAAAAGCTTGAATTGAGCCGTTAGAATAATATTTTCTTCTAAAGACCCACTTGCACCCAATAGGTTTTGATCCTTTTGGTAAATCTACTAATACCCAAGTATTATTGGATAAAATTGAGTCCATTTCATCATTCACAGCTTCTTTCCAAAAAGAAGCATCTCTAGAAGACATAGCATCATCTAGGCTTCTAGGATCATCTTCTAAATTTAATACTAAAGGATATTTATTTACCACTTTATTATCTCCATCTCCTTCAACAAGGAAAACACGAGTAATAAAATTAGAACCAAAGTCCTTTTTGTTTTTTAGCTCTAGTACTTCTCCTTTGTTCAACTATGTCTTTAGAATCATTCTTTTCTTTCTCTTGAGAATCTACTTGAATTTCCATAGGTTTTGAATTATTTTCAATAATTTCAGAACCCGTAAAATCTTTATTCTCAAAAAATTCGACGTCTCTTGATTCTACAATGACATTGGAATCTAAATCAAGAAGTCTATAAGATTTACTGTTTTCAGCATACCCAACGAAAGCACTTTTGATAGCTTTAGGATCGAGTTTTGTTCTCTTAGGGTCCGGTACTCGGTAGTATGCCAAACACCCCCCACACTTTAAGATATGACAAATTTGGTTTTCTACCTTTCCATATTTCATAAGTGGTTATGTCATTTTTCTTGGAAGGTATTCTGTTATGAATATAGCATGCAGTAAGTAATGCTTCTCCCCAAAGATTAATTGGCAGCTTTGAATTTGAAAGCATACAATTAACCATTTCTCCGAGAGATCGATTTTTCCTTTCGGCCAAACCATTTTGTTGTGGAGTATATGGTGCCGAAACTTGATGAACAATACCATGTTCTTCACAAAATGAAGAGAATTCATTCAAGAAATATTCTCCACCTCTATCTGAACGTAGAACTTTAATTTTATTTTCTAATTGATTTTCTACTTCAGCCTTATATTTCTTAAACATGGTAAATGCTTCATCCTTTGATCTCATGAGATAAACATACAAAAATCTACTGCAATCATCCACAAAGGTTATAAAATACCTTTTACCTCCACGTGTTAGCATACCATTGAATTCACATATATCACTATGAATTAAATCTAATAAATTCAAATTTCAATTAACACTAGGAAATGGTTTCTTAGTAATTTTGGACTCAGCACATATTTCACATTTATCATATTTGCCATCGAAATTTATCAAGTCTAACTTTTTCATATTCTTCAAATAACGAAAATTTATAAGTGCCAATCTACTATGCCAAAGAAAAGAAGACTCGACAATATAAGTAGAACTAGCAATATTATTATTGATACTTGTTGAAACATGCCATCATTGGCATAACCCTTCCCAACAAAGAGCCCATTAACTGACAAGATAAACATGTCAGATTCAAACAAAACCCGAGATCCCCTCTTACAAAGTAAGTTAACATAAACCAGGTTCTTCCTAATTTCGGGTATAAATAACACATTAAGAAGAGTAATCTTCTTTCCAGAAGTGAAGTCTAACTCCACCGTGCCTTTTCCAGCAGCCTTTACAAGAGCATTATTTGCCATAAGGACTTATTGAACATTTGAGTCAACAATCTCCTCAAATTGCTTGAACATGAATCTGTCCTTGCACACATGGACTATTGCTCCAGAATCCAACCACCAACCGGATTGAACAGTGGCAGAATTGATTTCAGTAACCATAGCCACATCATTAACTTCAGATATTTTCATGTTTGAAAGCTTGGTTGAAATCATGGCCACATAATTTTCCTCAACCATATTTGTATCCGCCTTCACTGTCGGAATATTTTTGTCCTTTGAAATGCTCTTGCGGTGAAAGCAATCCTTGGTGTAGTGTCCCTGTTTGCCACAAACAAAACAGCAGCCCTTTTTCTTCTTTTGTGTTCCTTTAAATTTATGCCCGTTTTTCACTTTGAAATTCTGGCCGATTTTCCGTTTTCTTTCCACAGCATTCACTTTGGAATCATACAAAACATAATTATCCCGTAAACGTGACTCTTCCTCAATACGAAGATGTTTATGTATTTGCTCAAAAGTAAAGTCCTCTGACTTATGCATCATCCTTTTTCCATAGTCTTTCCAACTTGGAGGCAATTTCGCAATAATTGCTCCAACTTGAAAAGCTTCTAGAATTTCAATCTTGAGGGTTCGGATTTTATTCACAAGCACTTGCAACTCATGGACTTGTTCGAGTAAGGGTTTAGTATCAATAAACTTGAAATCAAAATATTTTGCTATTAGATACTTGTTGGTACCTTGCTCCTCTGCCTGATATTTGAATTCCAGCGCATTCCAAATTTCTCTAGCTGACTTCATTTCAGTAAATAAGTCATACAGACGATCGGAAAGTGTATTCAGAATGTGTCCTCGACAAAGTAATTCGTCTTCTGTGCGTTTCTTCTTCTCTTGATTGACCCTCTCAATCACTTCTGCGCTTGGTTGTCTTCCCTCGACAGTAGGCATAGGATCCTCTATAGGCGCCAAGTTAGGATCCAGTATGTAGGAAATCTTCAGAGCAGTGAGTAAGAACATCATCTTGTCTCTCCAACGAGCAAAGTTGTTCCCGTCACACCGGTCCAGTTTGACCATATCTTGATTCATGACTTTGATTGTCTCCGACTCCATTGTTGAACAAAATAGATCCTTAAAATTGTTGTGAAAATATGGCTTCGAATTGGGTAGAACAATGAAGTCAGAAGATTTCGAGTAATCAGGTCGGACTTTGAGGCGTGATATCACTTTCTTTAAGGATCTATTTGCCCCACAAAGTTGCTAATGGTCACTGGCAAATTTCCTCCAAGATACAACAAAGTCTCAAACGAGAATACTAGATAGCAATTCTAGTATTTCTCTAGGGTCTCTCTTCGGAACAACTGAAAAGAATGGCTGCAGTTTTTTTTAGAAGAAGACTTTGTAAGATGAACAAACGTAACTCTTTGTGAAAGGTTGCAAACCGAACAAGTGTAATTTGCAAAAGTTGTCTTGAAAAGACACAAACAAAATTCGAAATAAATAAATAATAATAAATAAAATTTCGAATTTATAAATAATTTTTTAATCTTCTCAAAACAAAATACTGAAAATAAATTAAAATAACAAAGTGATTAGTGCTAATTTAATCGCGCCAAAATCACGCAATTATTCGCGCACCCGCACACGGGTATGGTGAGGTCTAGCCCACACCCTATCATTCCTTTAGGTTTATTAGAGAGACCCCACACTTTTAAGGTGCCCCACTTACTCCCACTTTCTCCATGTGGGACTAGCATTTGGTTTGTTTTACAAACAAACCTCCAACAAAACTAAATCCAGAAATGGCTGAAACGGGTCTTTACAATTTTCATGAAAATATCTACCTTTAGTCACCCATTTAATGTAAAGCAATGTGTCATTCTTCTATGGAAAAACCAATCATCTCTTTACACTTATATTCTAATTAAAACTTTTAAAACAATTTAACCAAGATTAATCATTGCGCTTACTTGATAACCAAGAAACGCTTTTAAAGTTTTCTTACCTTGATCATCTAATTAAAAACCTTGGCAATCTATCACTTTTCAACCCTGGAAATATTGATTCCAATCACCTAGTTTCTGCTTCA
Organism: Melaleuca alternifolia; assembly: GCA_019926035.1. Classification (NCBI taxonomy): domain Eukaryota; kingdom Viridiplantae; phylum Streptophyta; class Magnoliopsida; order Myrtales; family Myrtaceae; genus Melaleuca; species Melaleuca alternifolia. Next base: position 13,089 of record JAGKPW010000319.1, read on the forward strand.
GGCTTCCGTATTTGGGTTATTGAGTAAAAGTGAAGGTTCCAACTTCGGATTAATCAAATGTTTATCTCAACCTTCTGAGTCTGAACGAGTTGAATCATTAAAACTTCACTAATTCCTACCAATGGCCTTTGTTGTTTCCAAGATTATATTTTGTTGATCTCTGATTTGGTTTATCTTACTTGAAAGTGACTTGAAGCTCTGAATTTGAGGTAGTTTTCAAGATAAGTGTAAACTTTAGGCCCTAAGTTGGGTTGGTCCACTTAGTGCTTTTGACTTGGTTAGTTGTTATGTGTGATTTTGATTGAGTTAAATTTAATGTTGAGTGCGAGTATGTGCAATTGTGGTGTGGAGATGTTGTGATTGTGTGATCTATCATGTTGATTATGTATGTGCATAAAATATGTTTGGTTGGTTTCCTCAAAGTAAGGTAAAATATTGTAAGTAGAGAAAATATAAATGAACCTGCAAATGTTATCTCTGTAAATTCATGTTCATACGTTGAGTTTAGATTCTTATTGTTCAAATTTATTTGTTGAGTATGAACACTTACTGTTTAAATCTATGGGCCAAGTATGATCATTTAACAGTTTGAATTTTATGGTTTAGACTCACTGACAGTTCAGGCTATACTATTTATACTTAACGGCTCAGTTTTATGGTTCAGGCTTTATAGTTCAAACTCACTTATCATCAGATTTTTTTTTATCAAACTCGCTTGTCGTCAAAATTACCTTTCAGACCCACTTATCGACAGATTTATTTGTCAGACTCACTTTTCGTCAGAATTATCTCTCAGACACTCATGTTAAGATTCAAACTTACTCGTAGAGTTCGATCAATGAATGTTTAGACTTACTAATCAAGTATCCTTACTTTTTGTTCAGAGTTATTTACAGAGCTTGATCATTGAATGTTTTAGACTCACCAATTTAATATCATTACTTTCTATCTAAACATAAATGTATAAGTCAGATCATTGAATTTCAGACTCATGAGTTAAGTATCATCATTTAGACTTTAGGCTCATTTATAATTTAGGCTTAATTAGAATGTAGACTCATTTATGATTGACATTTACGCTATAGACTTTATGGACCAAATTTGACAACCTAGACTTTGGAGTTCAAACTTTGCACTCAAACTTATTTATTGTTCAAACTTATTTAGTATTTAGATTCACTTGCCAAGTATGCTAGATTTTGATAAATTATATGTGTTTACATGTGAAATAGAAAAGAGGTAAATGGTCCAAACTTTACGGTTCACGATCTAGATTTTTTGGTCCAAACTTTACAAACAGACTCACTTATTATTGAGAGTTATAGTGTTCAGATTCACTTGTCAAGTATGCTAGATTTCGTGCATTGCATGTGTTTGCATGTGAAATGAAAAAAGAGGTACGGATGTGGTAACATTATCTGATCACTAAAAAAGCAAAGTAATGTTAGGCATGAAATGTGTTGTGAATCAAACTATTGTGGGAATGAACGGTTTCATTCTTAATGCATGGGAAATCATGTGACTTTGAGATTATGTGCATGACTACATATTAAGGAGTATACTTTCGCCACCCATTTTGTCACGCCCCACTCTTGAGCACATGGCAGTCTCCAATTCACATTCGTCTTTTGCCCAATAATTGAGCAACTACCTAGGTAGATCGTTGGCCTTCTTAGTCATCAGAGTTATAATCAACGAAAGCGAGGTAAATAAATAAATCACAACCCTCCAGTACCATACTATTCACATCTAACATTCTCTTATATACATCAACTTTACAAACACTAGTTCATGTACAATCACATACAATCAGATTCAAAGGACCTCACTATAAGCCTAGGAGGAGACCATGACCTGCAAATTATACAACCAAAAGTAGAAGGGAGGTCTAGTTCTACTAAGCAACCTAGGCCAAATAACCTAGGGATCAATCCCAAGTCATGCGTTGGGTAGTTCAACCACGAGATCTCAATTGACAGGATGCGTATGCAACAATTCTACCATATTGCATTAACACGTAACCTAATCCCCTGAATGACGCATCACTATAGATCTCGTATCCTCCAGGTCTAGACAGAATTGTTAGCACTGGTGCGGTAATTAGCTTCTGTTTAAGCTCTTGGAAACTACTCTCGCACTTATCCGTCCATACAAACTTCCTTTCCTTCTTCAGTAATTGAGTTAGTGGCATGGCTATCGCTGAAAATCCTTCAATGAATTGTCTATAATAGCCTACCAATCCCAAAAAGCTTTTAATCTCTATTATTGTCGACGACCATGGCCAATTGATCACGGCTTCAATCTTAATAAGGTCCACGAAAATCCCTTCACCTAAAATCACATGGCCTAAGAAAGTTACATGAGTTAACCAAAACTCGCACTTGCTGAACTAAGCATACAATCCATGCTCTCGTAGTGTCTGAAGCACTATTCTTAATTGTCTTTCATGCTCCTCTAGACTTCTTGAGTACACTAAGATGTTGTCAATCAACACGATCACAAATTGATCCAAATACTCCTTGAATACACGATTCATCAAATCCATGAAAGCAATGGAGGCATTGGTTAAACCAAACAACATCACGGTAAATTCATAATGACCGTAACGCGTAGGAAACGTTGTCTTTGGTATGTCTTCCTTTCTAATCCTCAACTGATGATACCCTCTCCTCAAGTTGATTTTAGAAAATATCGATGGTTATTGCAACTGATCAAACAAGTCATCGATCATTGGTAATGGGTACTTAATCTTGATCGCTACTTGGTTGAGTTGTCTATAATTGATGCAAAGGCGTAATGAACCATCTTCTTTATGAATGGAACTGGTGCTCCCCAAAGTCATGCATTAGGATGAATGAATCCCATTATCCAATAACTCTTGCATCTGCACCTTCAGTTCATTTAGTTCTAACAACGCCATAGGATAAGGAGCCTTAGAAATTGACTTTGTCCCGGGGGCTAATTCAATCGCAAACTCAATATCCCTTTCTGGGAGCAGACCAGGTAATTACTTCGAAAACACGTCAGCAAATTCTTGTACCACTGCATGTTTTCCAACTTCGACTCCTCAAATGTCATATCCACGACGATTGCCAAGTAAACTTCGCAACCCCCATCTAACAAATGGGTGGCCTCAAGTGACGAGATTAAGGTAATCGATGGTCCTCATCGACTTTCAATGAACTCAAAACTTTCACCTGTTGGCTGGTTAAACTGGATCGCATTATGATAATAGTCCATAGAAGCTCGTTGCTTGGTGAGCTAGTCCATGCCAATTATCACATCAAAATCATACATGGCTAGGACTATCAAATCTATCCTTCCATCTCGCTCACCAATAACTAACTTGCAACCAGGATAGCCTACTGCGAACAACACTTCATCCTCTAACGAGGTAAATATACTAATTACTGACTCCAACGGTTCAGGACTCAATCCTACCAACTTAACGTACTGCTCAGCAATAAATGAATAAGTAGCTCCAGGGTCAAATAAAGCATAAGCAGCATGGTCGTTCAATAAGACCGTACCTTTGACCACGTCTAGCAAGTTCTCCGCCTCTCGTTGAGTGACGACATACACCCTTCCTTGTGCTAGAGGCCTATTCAAACTACTCTGCGATGCATATCCTCTGTTCGAACCCATTGATGACGGTGGTGGTAGCTGTGGTGCCATCTGCCTATGTGGACAATCGCTCATATGATGACCATGCTAGCCACATCTAAAACAAGCTCCCGTCCTAGGAAGGCATGGTTAGCAAGACATGGAGCTAAACCATGCCTTCCCCTACAAGATCAACACATGCCGTTCGAGTTGGTGTTATCTTTCTAATCACATTCGTTCTGTTAGGCGGAATGGAATATTTTTCTCTAGTCATCGGCTTCTTCCCAAACCGATTTCTATCCCTATTTGACTCGAACAGCAATCCAGATGCGACAACTCGTTCGTTCAGGTTCTCCTCTATCAGTTGTGCCCATTCATAGAAGTCATTGTAATCCTTTAGATTGAATGGCACCTGTGGGTCTTTTAGTTTCTGTCTAAGTCTATCCCGACATATCCTTGTTCAATCTACTAGATCTTCAATCAGTCTTGGCCCATACGGAGATAGTTTTGCAAACTTTGCTTTGTATTGGTTTATAGACATTATACCTTGAGGAACGCTTTGAAATTCTGTCATCTTCTACAACCTGATAGAGTTTGAAAAGTACTTGCCATTAAACACTTCCACAAAGGCGTTCGACTCCAAAACCACACATTCAGGAAATACTCTTCCTCTGGTAGCCCTCCACCAAGTACTTGCATTACCTTGTAACTAGTAGACTGCAAGAACTACTTTTTTTTTTCTTTTGAACACTTCAACAGTGTAAAGGCTTTATCTAATTATTGGATCCAAAGGGTTGCAGCCTCGGGATCCCCTACTCCTGTGAATCTTGGCGGTTTCAACTTCATAAATTGTAATAGCCCACAATCTATGACTTTTCTCCCTCTCTTTTCTTTTTTTTTCCTCTCTCTCTCTCTCTCTCTCTCTCTCCTTTCTTTTCCCCTCTTTTCCGCAGTACATCTCCTGCTCCTTTGACTTTGGACCCCTTTTTTTTTATTTTCTCTTCTTCTGCACATTTTCTTCTTGCAGACCTGCCCCCCACCCTTGTTCTATCTCTCTATCTCTTCTTTTTCTTCTTCTCTTCCTCCTGCTTCGCCATTTTTCTGGTTCTTCTTCCTCGCGCACGAGCTGGCGTTGCTACTTTTACCCCTTCGCATCACCACCCACTGCTACTCAGAGCTCCACCTCGGTACATCATGGTCAGCCGCTGCCTCTACGTTGCCTTAGCTCACCTTTTCACCGCAGCTCGACGAGGATGACCCTGCCCCTGTTCCTCCACCTCCAACGCCACCACGAGCTGTCCGGCCTCTCAGCACTATCCCAAGTCGTTCGTGACCCTCGGCAAGCTCTAAATCGTCGTTTGGTCGCCAGAGTTAGCATTGGCCAGCTCGGACGGAGCTCGAGCCTGTTTGGGACCTCATCGTCGGAGCTATTATCCCTCGCTAGTGACCACGCCATCTTGTGTTCAGCCCGACCAACCACCCATGGCTGAGAACTGTCTCTAGAAGCCTCGTCGGAACAGTGGTCATTGTCGTCGAAGCTTTGCCGGAGGCTCGCCGACGCTGGAGCCGGAGCAGTTGCATGTGGGCCTCTCTCCAGCAGTGTTGGGTCAAGGTTAATGGGCCCTGGTCAGCCCAACTTGGGCCAAGAAGAAAAATGAAGAAAAGAAAAGAAAAAGGAAAAGAAGAAAAGGAAAAGGAATAGAAGAAAATGAAAGAAAAAGGAAAAAGGAGAAATAAAAAGAAAAGAAAAATGGAAGGAAAAATGATGTGAGTGGATGAGATTGGTTTAATATGGTCAAGTGTCGAAAGCCAATGAAGCATGATGCGATGGAGTGAGTACGAGGCCAATGGGCTCGAGATGGATCGAATGTAAGGCCATTGGACCCGAGACATAAATTGGACATCAAAGGAAGTCAAATTGGAGACTGATGGGTTGACCATTTGTAGAGGTTGTACTGTGGTGTAGAGATAAGACAGAAAGGCTAGTTAGGGTTTTATGTCGATCGTGGATGGCCTTGAATTATTGATTGTGCAATTTATTTAATTATTGATTTACTATGCAATTTATTTAATTATTAATTGATTGCGTAATTTATTTAATTAAGAATTTACTTGTGTAATTTATTTAATAGTTGGTAATTTATTTAATCTTTGCAATAGATATTGATTGGTGAGATGATTGGGCTTAGTGCTAAGTAGCAACTAGGGTCTGGTAGACTCGTGAATAGATTGAGCACGGAAAAGAGAGACTAGAGGAGAGCAAGTAAGATAAGATAGAGAGTGAGGTTGGATTATGTCTAGGGTGACTGAGGAAACATGAGGTGCGATTAGGGACCCTAGGGCAATTGACAGACCTAGTTTTGGGTTAGGGGGTTGGCTCACTGAGATATTTATATCTCAACCTATCGTGGTAACCATTTTTTCAAGAACATGATTGGAGATCGAATTTTGGAGGTAAGTTCTATGGGAGTTGACAAGGCGAAGATTTGCGCTTCCGTTGGAGATTGTAAGGACGACGACAAGTCTTGGGATGTCGCACTCATAGATCGAAGTAAAGGAAGAAGAGATTCGTAGACCGTCACGTGCTCGAAGATCGGGGTGTGACAGAAACTACTCAACAAGCTTGCGCATCAGTCGTTCAACCATCACATTCCTTGGTGGAACCTCGGTAGGTACGACAACTTGATTCAGAGCCTGTAGCCCCATCAGATTTCCTAAAGTTTCAAGCGCCTATATGATCCCATTGATTCTAAGACCACCAAGTGCTACTACTCTAGTGACATCCGGCAGCGGTTCATCCTACTAGCGCTAGCCTGAGCGAGTGCTCTTCCTTAAATACTGAATCTTGTCAGCGTTTTACCCTTAGTAACAAATGCTACATACCTTTGTCTAGGAGTCATTTACTCCTGATCACTCATAATACAGGATCTTTTGTTTCCCAATTACAATACCGAATTAGGAAACTAAGTGACCAACATTAAACAATCTACCAATCAACTATCAACCACATGCATTAGCATAAGTAAAAAGTCCTTTCCTACTAAATATCCCAAGACTTCTCGCACCTTATCACTCCAAATACTAACCATGCTCTGATATCACTTCCGGCGAGGATGTCACGCACCAAACCTCGAGTGCACGCACATTCCACGGTGGTCGACTAAGATGCGACATTCCCAGGTGGCGTTGTCGACCCAATCTTCTATGCACATGCATACGCGAATTAAACAATCCCCGAACATTAAACAAATTTGGGATAGGAAAGCAAGATAACGAAATTACATAAAGCATATCTCATAAACTACCTCGGGTTCATAAACATAAGAGACTAAACCAAAAAGGGTTTATCTAAACTCTGGGATCTATAGCCAAGAGCTTCGTGTCCACCACAAAGGCGTGCTAAAAAATTCATCTCCTGCGGAACTCCAAAATGCACTGGATGCACCTTCATCTAGGGACCTACAAAAAGTACACCTCGAAAGGTAGAGACAGTATCTCAAAGTTTACCCACTAAGCCTCGCTTAGGAAGAAATTCATCTAAGGGTAACCTAATCGTAATTGTAACAGCCCATTTCTGACCCCCTTTTCAAGGCTTGATTGTGTGAATTTACGGATTTAGTTTGTGGCCCATTGGCCTCAGGAACTCCTCGGACTAAGTCTTGAACTTTCGTTTCAGACGATTTCGAATTTTCGGAAATCATGTTTTGGTCCCCCAAAAATTAATAAATCGTGTTTTGGCCCCAAAAACCTTGAATTTGAGGTTTGGGGAGGTTTTTATAATTTTTGAGAATTTTTAGTATTTTTAATTATTTTTAATATTTTATTATTTAATGGGTTGACGGGTCAACGTTGACCATTGACCGACCAACACCCTCATGCACCGGCCACCCTCTCTCTCTCTCTCTCTCTCTCTCTCTCTCTCCTTGCTTGCACGCAACCCCCATCTCTCTCTCTCTCTCTTGTGTTGGTGGTATAACACATGGTGGGGCCCATGAGTTCGTTCATCAATTTTACACTATTTGCTCGAATTTGGCCGCGAACCAACTAGTGCTCGCCAAACCCAAATTTAGGGCTTGCTGGTCGCGTGCCTTTGAGGCGTCTCGGAGCCATTCCGTTGCCACCCACAGCCACTCATGAGTCCCTCAACCTTCCAACACCACCAAGGAAAGTCCCCGGCCGCCGAAGCCTGGCCGGAAGTTCGCCGGAGTTCGCCATGAGCCGCTTATTCGTGAGGAAATCATGTGAGTGGACATCCTATCTCTCAATTAGGGCCGTTCACCGTTTTAGTAGATGATTTTGGACTTGATTAAGGTGGATTGATTTTTGATTTGGCGATTATGAGTTGATCGGCGACTTTTAGAGTAAGTAGGGGCGATTTGGTAATTTTGGCCAATTAGGGGTAAATTAACAAAATTGAGTATTTGGAGGGCAAGTTGGTAAATTATTTATGTTAGCTATCTTGGTTAGTAGCTAGTGAGAGTTATGTGAGCAATTTTACGATTGTGGAGGTAAATTACTAAATTTGGCCAATTATGGCCAAATTAGAGCTTAGGGGCAAAATCATAAATTCGGAAGTTTGGGGGCAGAATTGAGATTTATTGGTTGCAATTGGATTTGATAATCAGTTAGGAATGGTTGGATTGACAATTTGCGCAATTAGAAGTTTGGCTCAAATTTCGCTTAATGAGGAGCTATTTAAGTATTTTTTTATTATTTTAGCGAAATTGTGAAAATTATAGGGTTGGGAAAATGGTTGCCAATTAAGGTGATGATGCCCATAGTTTATCGAACGGATGATTCTGGATCCGATTTAGGGACCCGGGTAAATCCTTAATTAGCAGGCCTGAGCAGTTGACTTCTAGAAATTTTTGGAAATTGTTTTAAAATTTATTATGTCATATTGTGTTGATTTATTCGGTGTTATTGAATGCGCAATTGATTGTGAATGATCGTGATTGATCATTGATGCGGATGAGTTGACCGGCGTGGTCGTTGACCCTGGTTTGCCTTAAAGGCCAGTGAGCCCTAATCAATGGTGGAAGTCGATGGAACCTGAAAATGATATCAACATTGATTTGATGAGTTGGCATGATGGTTGGAATGAACCTGCGTGGTGAGTGACCCTGGTACTTTGATGAATCCAATTTAAGCCGAGAAATTAGCTAGGGTCTCAAGCCGGTTGTGGACGGTTTTATTTGGCTAATTGCGTAATTTATTTATTTATTTTGTAATTTATTTATTTATTGTTTAGTAATTTATTTATTTATTTAGTAATTTATTTAATGAGTAATTTATTTATTCAATTAGTAATTTAATTATTCAGTTGTGCTTTTACTTATTTAATGAGTTATAGCATTATGGCGATTAATCTTGACGTGTTCAATGGTTCAGGCTTAGTGCCAAGTCCCAGTCACGAACTAGTTGACTCATAGAAGAAAGGAAGTTGTTATTAGAGAGGGATGGAATTGATTGAGTTGTACATGGGGTTACGCGAAAGGAGTTTGACTGGTGGTGACGATTGATGAGAGATACACGAGTAAGGACCTCATGGTGGTAGCATTCTTGATTCGAGCATAGGAGGTAGATTGGCATTAGAGATGGATTCTAGATTGGCAATGCGATGAAGATGAAATATTTGGAGGAATTAGTGCTATGGAAATGATCCAATTGAGGACTGACCAGTGGTTGGGGTAGTACCGAGAGTGGAAGTAGGGACCCTATCATGATGGCGTTCCTAATTCTGGCATAGGATTAGACTTACTGAGATTTTATCTCAACCCGTCATGGTAACCATTTTTCAGGTACATGATTGGAGATCGAGTTTTGCAGACGAGTTCTGTAGGAGTTGATGGTGTGAGGATTTACGCTTCCATTAGAAACTTGAAGGTCATTGACCCGCCTGGGACGTCACTACTCAATGGCCAAAGAGAAGAGATTGATCAAGGACTGCCGCACGCTCGGGAGCGGGGCGTGATAGCAACAAACAAATCAAGGTCTGAAAATTGTCACTCTCTAGGTCTAGAAACTATCAGACTTTCTAGGTCTAAGACTATCTCAGTCTGGTGATGGTCATGCTCCACAGTTCATAAATAAGCATACATAAAACATCTATGACAATCGGAACACTTCCCATCGATCATCATATACTCACAAAGGTCTTAATTATAAGGACAAATCATTATGACACGTCTCATACCATGTCACACAATTACGTCCCCATAATAAGGCGCATCATGTCAATAGTTCAATCAAACGTTCAAATGTTTCTCGACCCACAAAAAGTTCTCGCCTTAGGTCTTTGCCATAACCCGCGAAGATTCTCGCGTCAGGTATACGACGATCATTTCTTGACCCACATAAACAGGCCTTAGGGCATTGCCACAACCCGCAAAGATTCTTGCCTCAGATGTGCGATAGTCTGCTTTGTCAGGCTCAATTGAACCCCACGAAAGTTCTCACATCAAGGTAGTCTATATAACAAAACCTCAAGCTTAGTTCATACCCTGCAAAAAGTTATCGCCTCAGAGTGGTCTGCATAACAAAGCCTCAGGCTTAGTTCATACCCCATGAAAAGTTCTATTCTCAGGGTGGTATGCATAACACGCCAGTCATTATACAATCACGCACACCATCTAACCAACACTAAGGAAGTCGAACATCCGGCCTTGCTGCACACGTCCCATACAATACCAACACGGCTAAACATAAAACACCTTAAATGGCAAAACTAAGTCACATACGTGTCTCCAAGTTTAAAAATAGAAACATAATTAAATGAGTTCGTAAAATCCTCAAATTTGAATATGTCATAAATGACACATAAAGAAACATTTTTCATGAGACACCTTGCTCCAAATCTTTCTAGATTGAGAGCAGTAAATCGCTCAAACTGTTTCATAAACTGCATCCATTTTCAGAAATCACATTCTTCAAAACCAACTTGGTTAGAAATCCAAAACTCATCCATTTGATCTGAAACATGACTATGTTATATTAAGAGATGTGATAAACAACTTTTGTGAAAGTAACTTTTTTAAAATTATAACTCAAAGAATTGATAAAAATCCATAGAACATAAAAATGTCATAAGTTCCAGAAAAAATAAAGGTTTTATTTTGTTCAAAATGAAATTGACATATCACCCTTTTAAATTTATAAAATCTTGGGTAAAATATATGTCATAGCTGAAGATGTGTAAAATATTTTTCATGAAGGAACCGACTTCATATCTCATCACATCTCAATCCACAAAATAAGCAAACGACAAAGGTCCAATACACATATTCTAGAGAAATCCACTCAATTGAACTAAATCACATTTACTAGTGTCAATTCAACATAACACTAATCTAATCACACTGATTAATACTCATCTATCCTCTAAGTGTAATCGCATCCTAAAAAAGGATTGGGAAGTAAACTAACCTACAAGCTGACAAGTCCACAACAATGGTGGTGCGAAGGCAACTAAAACTCGAATCTACGACGACTCCAAAATAAGCTCGAAAGAGGCTAAAAAAGTCTTGCAAGTCACTGCTTGAACTACTAGTTTGAAAGTTATGTATCTAAGCTAGAGAAATGGAGGTGGAAAGAAGTAAAAATATCAAAAAGAAGCAGATGGAGATGAAGTTGTAATCTAAGACATTATGTTGTTAAAGGGAAACAAGAAGCCTTCAAAGTCCACCCAAAATATCTAAGACACTTGAGTGCATGCCTCATAAGTCTTCAACTTTTATCCAATCGTTATTTCCCTTCCCAAACTTCTCCAACAAGCCAAGGATGAAGGATGTAATGCAGCAGTCCCTCATACCAACGAATTTGTTCCTATTCATATCAAGTTACATTTAAATCCTCACCAATTCAATCCTAACTTGAACCTTTTCCACAAAATTCCCATCTCGACGTAAATTTCCCAAAAGATGAGTCAATGTTCTAAAAATAAATCGTGACACGCTCGCACATTCAATTCTCGAATTCGAGTTCAATTTCGTGGTTAAAATCAATCAAACACGACTCTAGTCCAATCCAACTTACCGGGTAGCTTTTAGAGGTGATATCCCTCAACAGCTTCACCTGATAGGTTGTTAACTCGCGAGTGATCAGCTCCAAGAAAATGAATCATAGGCACGTCGGTAAAAAGCCCATTTCATTTTAATTCGGACGGGGTTGAAAATCAGGATGCCACAATAAATGTATGATGATATAATTAGAGTTTATGTGTTGAAGTGTATTTAACTAATTGTGCGTCATTAATTGGATGGGATTGGACAAAACCATGAGGTTCGGTATGGGACAAACCAAAGCGGTAATATGTCGAGGATACTAAAGTGGGACCTCTTTGGAAAGTGTGTGATTTGTGGATAAATAAGGTGAATGCCGGTGAAACTATAGTGACCTAGTTTGATGAGGGTTGGGAGTGATTGCTTCGGCAAGAGGTTTAAACAAAGAGTGGATGGCAAAGTAGGCATGAATGAGCCAAATTATACACTGAAAAAAGGGAGAATGTGCTTGGGATGCCCTTGGGGTGTGTAGCATACTACATAAGTTATTATGAGACTTGACTAATGATGAGTGTGAACTAATATGTGCATAATGATAAGCCTCTAGGTGACACTAGTTCATTATGAAATGATTATATTGCATCCCCTTGGATATGGGTAGTTGATCTTATTATGTTGTTAATGCATTCCAATGGTATAACATGGTAGAGAAGAAAGAGCATTTGTTTATGCTTTTGTCATGCATGGTTTCTAACTTGAAGTATTGTTCTTGTTTACACTAGGTTGAGTATCGAATCAATTTCCTATCTTAGATTTAAGGATTTCATTTATTAATTTCCAACTCACCTCTTATTTTTTTAGTACGTAGGCTACTCTTCCTAGACATGGCAATGAAGGGTACGAGATGAGGTTAGAGGCTACCAACCCTTAAGTTGAATGAGGTTTGGTTAGTATAAGTGTAGAGGTGTTAGGTGACGCTGACCTTTTTTCCTAGGATTATGTATTTTGTTGTGTTAATATCTAGGGGTGTTTGTTTGATGTTGAAGACAAGTAAGAGGTGAACCTTATAACAAAGAAGAAAAAATGACTTATCTTATGATAGAAAGAGTTTCCTTACATGTATTAAAATTCCTTCACTTACGAAGTTGTTCCAACTAATGCGTAATTTAAGCTTGTGCGATTTTCTTGGACAAAGTGTAATGGAGATTTTGTTGTGCTTTCACATGGAAAATTAAAGATTATGAGTTATAATTGTTTTAAAAAAGGAATATGTAGCAGGTGACCTACTTGGGGGGATCACACTAGCTCGACCTTCAAGAATAGCAATGTGAAGAATGTTTTACTTGTGAAAATATACAAAGGTTGGAGATAAATGATGCCAAAGGAAGTGCCTCAATCTTTGATGAAAAGAAACCATGCTTCATGAAAAAAGCAATATGCATAGATGAACGACTCACAAACATGAGAGAGAGAGAGAGAGAGAGAGAGAGAGAGAGAGAGAGAGAGAGATGGACTAACCTAGATGCCTAGAGATACATCTTATCTGCCATGTAGAGGGCATACGATGAAGGAACCATTGTTGTCATACACAATCCGGAAGAGCGAATTACATTTCTGGCAACCATATAAAAAGCCCTCACATTGTTTTGCACTCCATCATCCCAACTTCTGGCAAAATTAACTGCATAATTTCCTCACATGCTAGTGATTTAGGATAAAATAATCCAAGCCACTTGACAAAATATTTTCATGAAAGGAAAAAGTACCGAATGAGTGTTAGAATAATCTAGCATAATTAAGTCTCCAAACTTATTGAATCTCTTATTCATAGGAGCAAAGTATATCTCTTAATACTTTACTTGGATTTCTAATTGATCTACATTAAATTGATTAGTGACAACTATAAATCAAAAAAGATATGCATGTTAAGAACTTCAACCCAAGTTGTGAATTGGTATGAGTTTAGAAGAGCCCAAGTTAAGTTTAAGCTTACCAATCTATTAGCCAAATCCCTAGGTGGTTCATTCGAGAGTAGGTCGCAACAGACATGTACAAGACCAAATATCATGTACAATATTGGGTTTGTGAGGCAATGAATGGAGAAACCAAAGTCATCTCATCTTAAAGCTGCAAAAAAGACACATCGCTACATCAAAGGTACTATTACTCATGATTTACACTACTATTAGTCTCAAATCTTTTAGGTTATACCCTATTCATACAATGATATGGTGGAGAAATTGATGATAAAAAAACATGACAATTTTTTTTTGTGTCACATTGCTTCATGTGGTCATTAAAAAAGCAGTTAAGATTACTCGGTCGACATGTGAAGCTAAATATATAGCAGCAGTTCATGTGTTTACCATATAATATGGTTGAGAAAACTACTCAAAGAAATTCATATGGAGTAGAAGAAAGCAGCAGAGATTTTCATTGATAATAGTTAAGCTATTATTTTGGCAAAAAATCCAGTTTTTCATAAATAGAACTAACACATCAATGTTTGATATCGCTTCATTTGAGAATAAGTGAGAGAGAAGGAAATTGAAGTATCACATGTGAAGACAATAGATCAAGTGGCAAACATTTTTGCTAAGCCTCTGAAAATCGATGTTTTTATGAGGTTCATGAGTTTGCTTGGAATGATTTATGGAAGAGAATTAGGTTGAAGGGGGGAGTGCTAGCAATTAAATCATATTGAAGATACCGATAGGAAGACTATCACTAGGTTATCGATTAAAGAGCTGTCAATTGCCGATCGAATATTAAGTTGCCAATTAAAGTTGATGTCTGTTCGGCTCCAAGGCTGGTGCACAAGTTTAAGAGTCTTTACTATAGTATTACTTTCAAGAGTTTGTTCATATCCCTATATCTAGTTTAATGTTTTGTAAATTTCTAAGAAATTATCTCCGTAGAATGCTAGATACATTTATGAGTATTCTACGAGTAAAAGTGAGAGTAAGAGTCATGTAACAAGACTATAAATCGACAAGTCTTTCAATCATTTTTGATAAGGTGAAATAAAAAATGATTTCTTCGTCTCTTGAATTGAGTGAATTGTAAGTGTTTTATCATAAAAAATATTGAATCCACAATTCACCTTTAAGTTATCCCATCAATCATGTGATGTCACATTTCTCTTTCAATGGCCAAGAGCACCCCTCTCATTCTTGTTCTTGATTCTGCTCTTTCAAATCAAACTGAGTAATTTGGATAATCCAAAACCTTATTCAAAAGTTTTTCCTCTAATCATCCGAAGCGGCGGAGCAGCTAGAGAGGCTTATGAGCTCATGAAACTACAGGGAAATAGGTGCTAAAGTAAAAATTGAGGTGATGACAACGCTGCGGCTGCTGCTACAGAGGGGAAGTCGTCCGTTCCCTCCCTCAGAAAATCTTGAAGATCGGATCACCGGGACTGGCAAACAAGGGAGCGAACACGAGCGACTCGACTGCCGTTAGCTGGATGAGTATGTTAAGCGATGGACCTGAAGTGTACTTCTGTGAATCGCCAATGGTGTCTCCTATTTGAGCAATTCGATGAAGTTTCTTATCTCCACGGCAATGGGTCTCCACATACTTTAAAGCACCATCCTGAAAGCAAATGCCAGATATATTAACGAAAAAATTCTGTGAATCGACGAGTTTTCTTAGCAGGTCCCTGAACCACCACAGTCGAGTATAATCGACAAAAATTAGCTGTCGAGCAGTTGGAGAAGCTGAACACCTTGATGTGCCCTCTCGCTTTGTTCCATGCTCCACCAGTAGTGGATTCCAAAATTGCAATCTGTTCGAAACAAGCCCAACGAATAATATTCATCAGGAAAATACTACAATTAATCGAGACAACCGATTAGAAGCTCCCACATTGTCATAGATATGACCATCGGAGCATCCAAATTTTGTCCAACAATGAAGAAATTACAGTATATTAACCCAGTTTGATAAGCATTCTATCAAGAGACATACCTTGAGCAACGAAAACTACCAAAATAGATCAACATTGGTTACTTTGGAAAGATTACCGTAACAACAAAACCAAGAGAGCCAGCCCAAACACCAGACAGCATCTCCACACCGAAGACGGTCCCGAAGAAAAGTGGTACAAACATGACGAAGGCAAACGGTAGAATCACTCCCCGGAAAAATTCACCAGTTGAAATTTGGATGATATTAGCATAGTTAGGTTTCTTTTGACGCAGCAACAACTTTGACTTGTCCTTTAACTGCTCGCTGACCTCCTTAGCCATCTTCAATCCTGCACGTCCCACACTTCTCATGGTCATACGAGAGAACACGTAAGGAAGTGTGCCCCCCACGGTCAAACCAATGAAGAACTTCCGTGTCAGGACATCAACAGGAGAAATTGCCGCACGACTCAAAAATGCACCAAACAGAGCGATAGACACCAGGGCAGCTGATTCAATGGTGATTCCCTGCGTACCAGATAAGAAAAGAAAAAAGGTCCACTCAATATTAGATTCAAACAACAGGAAAGTAGAATATGCCGATAGGGCTAATATTGAGAATAATATATGAAAGGCAGTACCTAAAGGAAAGAAAGGTGATTTCAGCCTAACATCATGCCGCACCAGCCAGAATCCAAAAGGACTTGCATAACTAACGTAATATTTAGTCACTTATGATGAAAAAGAAAATAAGACAATGTGCACAGATTTTGGATGACATGAATCTACTCTCATAAGAAGTTCCTATGCAGAGCACTCTTTCCCCTGCTAAGTTATGGATATCAAAATAAGCTACTAAGAGTACAACAGGACAGCGTAGATGCTATATTCACATGCAAGGATGGCCTGTACCTTTGCAGGGGCAGCTGTAGTATTGGCAGCAGCCCGAAGGGCTCCACCGCTAGCCATCTCAGCATTACGTTTAGCAATGTTGCCGATGGGACCGTAGGCATCTATAGCCAATCGAGTGGCAGTGGTAGTTAGCATCCCTAGGGCAGCCACAGAAACTCCATACGTGGCCGCAAAACGGTAACCCACAAAAATGCTAATGGCGATAGAAGGTGGGATACTGACAGAGGCAAGAACAGCACTAAAGTCGGTGGCAAAAACTTTTTGGTGAAGGCTGCAGAGATAAAGATCGTTACGGGTTGAGCACATGACCATCAACAGGCGTAAATATTCATATCATGCATTTACTTTAGCAATTTTAACACCTGGTGGCATCTTTAGGATAATATTTAGTGACAAACCCAACAATTAGCCGAGCCCAAAGACCAACAGCTACACACAAGGACAGCTGCCTGCAAGATCATATCCATAATTAGCGACTAAATTTGTTCGACGTATTGACTTAATCCTATAAAAGCCTGCTGATATTAAAGCACGTCACATGATCAACATTAGAAGAAAGCAGCATTTAGGATCGGAAAGAGATGAGCATCATCAAAGAGTTTACCAGCTCTTCACAACTTTGTTCGACTTAAAGTCGTATATTGTGAATGATGAGGGCAGAGCAATCCAGCTAACAATAACAATTCCGAAAGTCATTAGAATATGTGAAATAATAAGTTGCATCGTCGGTTCAGGCTCGCAGAATTTAGTTGTGATCAAGCAAACAAGGATATCCATAGAGCTGATAAGCAGGGGATAACACATAGCAGTGAAGTCGTGATGGACCCCGAAAGAAGAGATGGAAGCAACAACAAGGGCAGCGCAGGTTGATTCGGCATAAGAGCCAAAAAGATCAGTCCCCATACCAGCAATATCCCCAACAATATCACCAACATATTTAGGAATAACCTGCATGGTTAAGGTCAACCCCATTTTTGAGTAAGAGTGGATGATATACTTAGGAGAAAGAGCTACGGTAACAGAGTACATACACCTGGGTTTTTAACATTTAGTGCGAAATCTGGGTCAATCTCTGGAACCGCATGAGCACAAAAATCAGCAGCCTTGGCATAATTTCCACCACTGGCTCTTACCAAGAGAGCCATGGAAGATCCTCCAAGACCATAACCAGTAATAGCCTCAAAAAGACCTTCCCAGTCATTCCCATAATACCACTTGAACAGATTGATTTCAATATAGAGCATGAGAAGACCGAAAGCAGCAAGAAAAAATCCCATTACTTCCCCACACCTGAAAGCAGCATTGAAAGAGCCATTTGTCTCTTCCAAGGCAGTTCTTGCATCAAAATAGTTAGCAATTAACATGCCAAGTAAACCAGAGAGGACTGACGTGGAAGCACCGAGTAGGAATGAAACGGCAGTGGCAAGTGCAGGCTTGCACATGTTTGACGTGCAAGACCGGCTTTGGGTGCTGAAGCCCTCGACAGAGCCAAGGAAGAGGAAGATTAGAATCGCAACGGCAACCATGAAACCTAGAACATACCATGACTCCCCCAACAGAAAATTTATCACGCCTGTTGCAATCACAGACAATGACTTAGCCTCTCTATCGAGCAAATAAAGCAACAATCTGATGACATTCACTTATTTGTGACTAAATAAGGTATAATTCAGTTAATTTTAGTTACTTCATTCCGTTGCCTAGTTTTGTTCAACCTAGTTCCAAGAAATAGAAAAGCCTAACTTACCGCGCCTCCAAAAGAGTGACTTTAAAGGTGATATGGTGTCTATTACAATTCACATTTGGCAACCTGGACGGAAATGTCAAATCCCACCAGCGGAAGAGGAATCCGTATCCCCTGTCCTAGCGGCAGGGAATCCAACGGTGAGGGGAGGGGGAAAGAGGGTTGGGGGTTTTCCCATGCATGAGGGGCAGAACATTGGATGGCTAGAATGACGAGCTTTTCCGCAGAAGAGCGGCAAGAACATAATGAGTTGGACAATATGGGAAAAAGGGATGAAAGAAAGTACCCAGTTCTGCGAGTGCAAAGTACTTAATGAAATACAAACTGAAAATTAACTACAACGTCCCAGACCCAGAATATTATTGTACACAAATCTAAACATTACTTTAAAATTAAAGAATCACAAACAAACGAGAAACTAGAAACAGATATGACCTACAACAGTAAACAGTAGGTTAGAACCAAAGATTAAACCGAGAGTATGGAAAAACATCAAAACTAAACTCAGAACCAAACTGATATGTAAAAACTAGAAGAGGAAAAGGATATACTGTTTAACGGATAAAAATGATTGGCAAATATACAAGAGATAAAAAAAAATTAATTTTTCAATAGAACTTATAAGTTTCTAGTTTGAAAGATTGTTCAAATCGGAATGATAAGAAATTGGCATGAAATATTCTCATATAAGGACTTCAGTTGGGAGAAGCAAGAATGTAATACAAAAGAGAACCTTAGAGAAATATAACAATATTTCCTTACCTATATATTTTTAAATAATCCTCTATAATTGGTGTTTCGTCACAAGCATGACAAATTAAGAATGACAATCTCACGAAAATGAAAAATGTTATGCTTCAAATCACAACATATGATAAGAAAACCCTTGAAACACATTCAAAAACGAAGTTACGAACTACTTTAGATCTGAAGGTTGTACATCCTCAGCAATTCAACTTTTCAATACAATACGGTTGTACCAAAGCTAATTACATATAAAGATCACTATCCTGACTTTAATTAACTGGACATTGTGTCATAAGTTGCATATACCAAGCTTCCTATAACTAATACAAAACAGATGTATGGAAGAAACCAAACGTAGGCTCCACTTGTTTCACGGATAACTTAATGTTTCTGAAAATGGTGCTTGATAAGACTCTCTTTTTTTTCAGAAAATGACAATATTTTCCAATGTTCAGCTAAAAGTTGAAATGAAGTGGAAATTATTTCTGTCGTTTATAAATGGAATTTTAAGTTTATATTTCCTGAAAAAAATGCATTTAATTGTATGATATAAGGGATAAATGTGCTATATCATCAAAATTTAAGAATAGAATTATACAATTATTTTTTCATAACTTAACCACTTTTATAAATTGTAAACAACTAATTTTTTTCTCTTATGAAACCCAGCCTTAAGCTTAGGCCCCAAGCCTTGGGCTCCCGCATTGAGGTATTGGGGATTTAGGCGCGACTAGCAAAGACTTAGACATGATGCCAAAGTCTCGGGCTAGGCTTTGAGGATTCTGGGCCCTACCATTAGTAACTTAGACTGGATTTCGAGGACCCCACCTCGGCCACTAGGGAGTAATCCTTTACCTATGGGGACTTGCGCCTAGTACACATGGTCCTACATGCAGGAGTTGGGGCTTCTCAAGCTCAACTATTGTAAACCCAAGCAAGGGCATTGGTGACCTTAGCCTAACCTCGATGGACTTGAGCCTAGGTGCCAAAGACTCAAGAGCGGGAGTTAGGTACCCAAGCCTAGGCAACTTGACGGAACTCACAGATTGAACGTATTAGGGGTAATTGGGTCCAGGGTGGGTAGGTTCCAGACCTAAACCCTGTTATAATCGATTCCCTTTTTTTGGACTATATACCCAACCTTGTTTGTATTGGACCATGTATCCAACCTACTCTATTTTTCCGGTCCAGTTCTAGAGTTAACCCTGCTTATATTGGAACCTGTTTTGCAACCACCCATTTTATACGATTTCAAATTTTATATTAATATACGAGAAAATAACATGATTCTTCTAATTTATATTGAAATATTAAGCACTTGTAATTAATAAGTAAATACATTTTTTGACTTAACAAAAAAACTAAGGATCCACAAAGCAAATTATCATAAACAAAATCATAAGACAAAGCAAAACTCATAACATTATATATACATTAGTAACAAATATGGATCTAATATTAGTCTTATTCTCACAATACTACATGAGGATTTTTATGTATCTAAAATGGTTAACAAATCTTTGGCACAAGTATAACTCCTTCAAAAGTAAAATCAACATAACTCATTATCCAAAAATGAATTCAGGCGAGCCAATTCACCTGGTACAAAATCTCTAACAAAAATGTAAAATTCATATATAAAGAAAAATCAACAAGAAACCATGCTCTAGAGACATATGCAAAAGTTATGATTTAATAAAATCTATTTACTTACAAAATCGAAGTTTTCACTAAATGAAGTTTATTTTATAATGGTCAGGTTCAAGGTTCAAGGTGGGTAGGTTCCAAACCTAGACCCTGTTATAACCGATTCCTTTTTTTTTTTTGGACAATGTATCCGACTCTGTTTGCATTGGACCATGTTTCCAATTTTCGGGTGGGCTGGTCCGAGAACCGGGTTTATGCGGTTCGGTTGCACACCTCTAGAACGTATTACTTCATAATAAATGAGAATGTGACTTGCCGATCTATCAATCAGAATAGAGAAAATGAATTTCTAACGAGAATGAGAATGAGAGAGAGAAAGAGATGCAACATGACAAGGATTAACATAGGACTTAGCTAAGGAAAATGTTTTCCTCTTAGGAGAAATCTTTTTCTTGATTTTAAGGACAAGTACTATCTTTGATTGAAATTGCTTTTTCAACTGACTTACTATTTTGATCGTTCTAAATATAAAAAAAATATTGATAGTCTTTTCCATATAAATTCTTTTTAACAACACGAGCGCACCCTTAGCTTGTCATCAAATGTAATCAATCTTACAAACGTACATATGTCCAAATGCGAGGCCAAGTTTGACTTACTTAAACCAGTTCCTAAGCTAATAAATCAATTAATATTTTAAGACATGTAATTATTCGTAGGTTATCCTCAGATATTAATCAAATATACTTTTGAAACAGCCATATTATGAACATTCTTGTCGTGTAATGCCATAAAGTAAAGTGCCTCCCAGTCCCGTGGGAGCCTGCAGCTAAGTTGGTGAATAAAGAGACGAAAACATTCACGTGACGTGCAAAAAACATGCATTTACTTAATCCAAACAAAGCGCGAGCACGTTAAGAAAACAAAAGGAATGGCAAAAGCCGCAAGGACAAGAGCTACACCAGTTGACACTCCACTCAAGACCACGACAAAGACCACCAACATCATTCCAACCATCTTCCTGAGAAGAGATCTGCATGAGCAATTATTATACTACTGTGCTCAGATAAATCGCTCAAAGCTCCAGAAGCTGTGACCAACGCTAAAAAATGACTCGCGCCACAAGCAGCAGAAGCTCGCAATTTCGCTGAGCTATTATCAGATCACAGGACTCGGGTTTGTTGCTATCGCTCAGGCAGATGCAAGATTGATCCGAAAATCTGTTAATGAACAGTGTGAGTGAGACATGGAGAGAAGGGGTCCGAACTCCAACGTCACTGTGCCCAGAAGAAGAAAGACTCGAAAACCCAGAAAATCAAATGTACTTTATTCTCTGTCTTCGTTTTTTCCGTTTTCTATCTTGAACAACGAACATGAGCTAAAAAGCTTACGAGCTCTATTAGAAAACGCGGGCATAGAGTTTCATTAACGAAAGATCCAAAATGTTTGAGAATGTACGACTATCAATCCCCGTGTGCCGCAGAAAGGAAAAGTTTCATAAATCAGACAAGTTGTGAAGCTATAGGATCTGGATGAAGTCACCTTGAGAGACCTCATTCTTTCTATCATCACACGGGGAAACATCTCCCCGCTCTGGGTCGTTTCGGTTGTTGCTATTGTGCGGCCGAACGAGGCACCACTGCCACAGGGAGAAGATGATCCCAATGACGGCGCAGACTGGGATCGCGATCTCCGTCGCAAGAGCCGAGAGCAATGCCATCCTCGTGGGAACTCTAGACTAGGTCTCTGGGATCGCTGGACTCGACGCCTCTTAAAGTGAGAGAGAGAGAGAGAGACAGAGACAGAGACAGAGAAAGAGAGGAGTGAGGTGCGGATTGTGCTCATCTATAAGGGAAGTGGAGATAGCTTCATGAGTTACAATGTTATGGTTACGTGTATTCGACCGTAGAAGATCCAGGCCTTCTGATGTTTGTCCGTCGGATTTACAAGCGGTGGACCAGCGTTCCAGATTAGGGATAATCGGACAGTGGAAGCGAGAGTGAGTATAATCTTATCTTGCATTTTTCGACGCATCAATGTCTGAATGGGAGTAATGTATTAATATTTATTACTATTAACATATACCCTTTCTCTGCACATTGAGCTCGCTTATACTAGGGCTATAAGATTTACGCTATTTCCATTAGTTCCATGTGATTGACAAGTAAGTTAATCCTTACTAACGAAAAAATAAAGTATAATCTGATACATGTAGCAACCTCACGCGTCAATGAGGATGACGTGCTGAAGTTGCTGTGTTTGCACTCACATGTATTTTTGTCTTGATCATCAGAATTTTAAGGAATCTACCTTAAGAAAAAATTAAATAGATTTATTTATAATACAACGGTGACTAATATTCTGGGTTTCCATCTTTTTCCTTATCAAGGTGGTTTTACCAAGCTCAAATCACGAAAAAAATGCGTTGATGAGCAGTGTTATAGGCTTGTAGAGAGAATGTCTTTATATATTGTATTGCATTAGTAATGCCTACATGCAAAATGTTTTTAAAAAGAAAAAAGAAAAGAAAATCATAATCGTTTGTCTATTTGGCGCCTCGGGGTGAGGATGACAACATGCCGGATCGATAGCCGCAAATATGTCTGCTTCCCCATGACAGAAAAGAGAGGGCTAGGACGGGGCCCACCGGCTCTCCATCGGACCGCTCCAGAGTTATGGCTCTGATTCACTTATCCACCAAAGAACATATGTAATATTCTTCCATGTTATTCAGGGTTGGATTGATTCTACTCGGTTTGAGCCGAGTCCTCTAATTGTGTATGCTCTCGCCTAATCCGCATGGCTTGGCCCTTGTGCCTGGATGAGAAAAAATATATTACATGTCGTAAAATTTTGATTAAAAAGTAATGAGAAAAAGTCTATTTAGATATGTCAAAATTTTTGCAAATGGTCCAATTAAATTGCATTATTCCTTTTTTTTTACTTCAACTGGACTTTTTAATCTTGTAATTCCTTTTGTGCTAGTTCTCAGATCAGATATAAGCTTGAAATTGCTAACGTGGCATACCAAGTTAGTGGTACATCAATTTTATTTAGATTAATTGTTGTAGTGGAATGTAGAGAGAGAGAGAGAGAGAGAGAGAGAGAGAGAGAGAGAGAGTCTTCCTCACCACAGTGGTGCTGGTGGCCGACAAGGACGACTTCCCCTTGAAGTGCACCAGCCGCTCCCCCTGTTTTAGCTTCCCCTTCCCTCTTCTTTCTCTATTTTACTTATTCTGTATTTTTTTTCAAGATTTTCCTTTTCTTTCTGAAATTTAAAAAAGTACTTATTTTGTTAAGGTTCTCAGCTTAGGATGTCCCTCATGATTGCTAGCATAGCACTTAAAGGGCCATGTCAGCAGTCTCACTTGCTATGTCAGTTGAATGACTAATGTTAATGAAAGAGTGATGGAACCAAAAAACAGTTTTCTTTTATCGAGCATTTTATATAAAAGAAATTAAGGATAAGCGACCATCATACTGAAAACATATGTGAGCTAGCTTTTGTGCTCTAATTCATTTACAACTTCTTACTCCCCAACAAAAGCCCGCCCCAATTTAAATTTTAAGATCCATGTTATAGTAAAGATAAATTTTCTAAGTTCTAGAAAAAACAAAGACCTTGCTTATGTAGTGACAAAGCCTCCCTCGTCATTATCCCAATACCACTCCTTCAACATATTATAATATTCATGGCTTGATATCAAAACCATTTTTGTTACCGTTGGCGAGTTGAATCAGTATTATCATGCTCTTTGGCTGCCAGAGAGAGTTGGCAGTACTCTCTTGGATTCTTGTCATTGGCGAGTTTATGATATTTATACTGTCTGTATCTCCAATTCAAAAAGAGAAAAAATTGCATGAGATAAAATATTCTGGAGCATGCGTTCTTCGAGCAATTCAGCGGTCACTAAATTATAGTTAAGCCATCAGAGTGAGTGCAATGAACAATCGACCCACCCTTGGGGAATTTTGAAGTTCTATGCAGTACAATTCTTTTTAAGGATGGATGTTTGTCAAGCGTGGAACTTAAGAATCTTTTTCGAATACAAATCCGATTTGTCTGTTGACCGACCAATGCGCGCATCCCGCACATATGCCAACATTCGATTAACGTGTATTGCTTTTTACGAAGAAGACATGTGACAACTTAGCCTGATATGCTTTTAACCACATGTCGAGCAAAGGCCAAGAATCATACTGGTTCCCCTAGAAAATTACAAATTCCCATGCATCTTTTGCGTCGTGATAGAACCTGTTCCTTTACCTCGGCCACTTCCGACGGTTCCCTTCGGTAGCGACAAAAGCACGGCATTGGCCTTGGAAAATCGCTTCTTTCCTTTAGGAAGTGCAAGAGATTTAATGTAACGACACGGCGTTATCCAAAGTATGAATATTGTCCGTTTTGAGCCCACTGGCTCTCATGATTTTGTTTTTCTCGATCTATCCAAGAAAATGCGTCTATACTATTAAGAGGTCCAATGCCTTATAAGTTGGCCTCAGAACTCCCCTCTAAGCGATGTGGGATAAGAGAAGTGTCCCATTTGCGTGGGTTCAGGGACCGAGGCACGGACGCACCGCCATCCCTCCTCCCCACGTACCGTCGCCTAGGTCGTCACATTTAACAGGGAAGACTACTGGACAAGAGAAGTGCCCCCTTTGTGTGGGTTCGGGGATCGAGGCGCGGACGTACCGCCATCCTTCTTCCCCACGCACCGCCGCCTGGGTCGTCACATTTAATAGGGAAGACTGTTGGGACTGAACATCTTCACAGCAACGAACATCCTCAAAGTTTCCACAAACTTTTTCAGGCCCGAGAGACATGGTATCAGAACTAAACATAAAAAAAAAAAAAAAACGAAAGGCTAGAACTAAAGAGCGCCGTAAGTAATAGGAGAAGCCTACTAGTCTACTTGTGAAATAGGACTTGCACCCTCTACCACCTCAAGTTTGATGATTGAAGGGTTTCTTTTCCTGAATTCTTTGGCCATTGATTGTGGCAGATACTCGTCTGATTCAACCTTGTGCAAGCAACATGGTTTTATTTCAGATATGAGTGGAAAAAAAATAGCAATGTAAGCACATAGAAAATTTAATCTCATATGAAACAACGGAAACTCGCCTGTAATTTGTTGTCCTAGACGATAAGCCGGAAGCAATTTGAATTGATGTTTCTGTTAAACTTTGTTTTTAGCTTGAGTCATTTGCTAAATTCGAAACAAATTAGGTTATGTGGTTGGAATTATTTACGGAATCTCAAGTAGTTATAGTCCTTGTGGTTGTCAGAGATATCAATCCAAGATTTGATCAAGACTTTGAGTGCATAAGTTGGTTTTATCTAGTATCCCAAGAAGATAAGAAGATGTCTGGGGAATCTCACCTAAGATCGTAAAAAGGAAAAGGTGAATGTAAATATTCGTCTGGTCCCAATTTAAAAG
Source organism: Melaleuca alternifolia (assembly GCA_019926035.1). Lineage (NCBI taxonomy): Eukaryota > Viridiplantae > Streptophyta > Magnoliopsida > Myrtales > Myrtaceae > Melaleuca > Melaleuca alternifolia. The sequence goes on from JAGKPW010000319.1 coordinate 39,088, forward strand.
AAAGTCCCGGTGAGAGAAATAAAAAAAGGAAAACTAGGGTTTGCTTTTAGTACTTGTCTTTACTGAATAAAGCAGCAGCTGCCCAAGGGGAAAAAGATAAAGAAGAGAGGCGTGCGTTCTTTCAAGGATCAGAGCCGCGCAAAGAAGACACAAAGAGCGCCCGGCGTTCTTGGTTTTCGCCTTTCGGCCGCGCGAATATGAACAGGATGATTTTGTGCTGTGAATTTTTCAACAAAATTGAGTTTATTTATTAGTAAATACTTTAAATTTGAGTTTAATGTGCGTGTAAGAAACACTCGAGCATGTAAGTAACTGTAATTCTGATTCTTTATTTATATTATATTATTTATTTGTTAGGATTGGCGCACGACCATAGTGAAGTAAAACAAGCGTAAAAGAAAAATATTGAGATACCAGATTTTATCCCGATTCACCCTTAAACTAGGACTACGTCCAGCAGATGATTTCATTATATCAATATCTCACAACTCTCATTACATCGCTCAGCAAGAAATAAAAAGAGTATATATATACATATATATATATAGCAGTAGCTATTTATGAGGTCAAACCCAAACAACATATGAAAAATTATGGACTTAAATTATAATTAAAAGACCTCTAGTGTCCAAGGGGCACTGCCCCCTTGAAACCCCCGCCACGGTGGCTCCACGCAAGACTCACGTGCTTTCCTATCACAAGGGGGTATGAACCACACCCTAATATTATTACTTACTGTCCCCGTAAATAGATACTAGTACTTGGATTGAATCATGTGAATTTATGACGCTGTTACTATTTTTCGTTTATTTTTTAGTGATTTAATTGCAAGATCCTGTTAGTATTTTCGAGTAAATTTTATAATAGTTTCCTCATAGTCAACTTTTCTCATCTTGTCAAGAAAAAAAAAACAGAAGAAAGAGAGAGAGACGTCAGGCTTGGAAGTTCTAATTAAGCCTGCGACATTGCTACTAATCCGAGTATTCATAACTTTACTAATCTGATGACCACATTCTCTTAAGTTATTCCATCAATTTTCTTTTATCTTTCTGAAAATTTATTATGCATTCATTCTCCAAAACCTTATCAATCATATGTTGCTTGTTTCCATCATCTGTTACTAATTTGATGACTATATTCTCTTAAGTTTAGTTATTCCGTCAAATACCGCTTTTCCGAGAGGACAGTCATCTGTTGCTTGTTTCCACATTTCATTTACAGATGCTTGTACTTAGAATTGGATCTCTAGAGTTTGATAGAAACCTTATCAATGCAGTCATTTCTCCTTTGAGGTAAAGAGTATCAGTGCACTTATTCTCAAAATCCTTCTTAGAGCCATCACGAACTGTTGAAATGCAAGTGTCTGACACGTTATCCATGCAAGCTGCAATAAGCAATCTCATAAAGCAAAACATGATTCTTTAGAAAACAAAGCGAACTAGGGTATCGTAGTTATGAAATCCAGGGGAAATAACCGATGGCATATAAAAAAGATAAAGATGTTTTTTTAATGGGAATTGTTTTTTAAGCGCCACAGCCTTTATCTAGCTCTTATTTCGGTACCCAAATTTTATGTCGGATTACTTAAGTGTTACTTGAAAAAGATAAAAAAAAAAAAAAAAACAGAACGATCACTGAAGTGCCAATTGTGATTTGAGATACTGGAAATCTAATGTGGCAATATCTCATCCATTTTCCAAACCAATTTTGTTGGTGTACTCTAGCGCTTGCACCAGCGACACAAACAGATGTTGGTGCAGAACCAGACTTGTTGGTACAGTTTTGTGTCTGCACTAGTAAAAAAAACAAGTGCTGGTGCTAGCACAACACTACACGAGGCTTACTAGTGCAAAACCAAACGTGCCGATGCAGTCTTGAGCACTAGCAACACAAGACTACGCCAAGCACAAAATTGTACCAATACTTGTTTTGGATAAGTTCGGCATAAGATCAATCGAAATCTAGACAAAATAACACAGCCATATGCAGTATCATCTAAAAGTAAGACAAAAAATGAAACTTCCAAAAGAATAGACAAAAATACCATTGCCTTTTCATTGAAGTGTTTCTTTGCATATAGATTTAACTGAATCATTCAAAACATACCAAAACCAGCCAAAATCTAGATAAATTCAAAACAATCCCCATCGTCAATCTGAATATGCCTTCTCCACATATACATATATATGTATATAATGTATGTATGTATGTGTGTGTATGTGTGTATGTAGCACCCCCAACAGCAAAACCATAGCCAGCATCCTTCCATCGGTCAATCTCAACAATCCCCTCAATTCATTTTCCTTTTGATGGATTTTTTTTTTTTAAAAATTTCATATACAATCCTTGCGTCCTTTCTAACTAGCACTAGAATTACCAATAACTGATCTAACCTTTTAACTCAATAATCTTCTTCTTTGCATCAATCATTCTCACTTTTCCAATTTGCGCCTAAGACAAAAAAAAAAATTTCTTCTGGGATCACTTAAAGAAAGGACAACAACTTCACGTGAAGTCCCTATTATCACACTAAATCAAATAAATAATGACTGGCTTTGTCGCTCATTAGATAGAAAACAACAACACACTCACTAAACACAACAAGTTACTTGTATTTTCCTTTGCGATATTCCACCCTCTAGAACTGAGCCCCAAGTTTTTCCCTCCAAAATTGCGCTCCAATTTTCCCTCTAAAAGCACCAAGCCCTAATTTCCCTCCATAATTGAGTCCTAATTTTCTGCGCCAATTAAGTAAGGGAGGATCACAATGCTATAGAGAGAGATGACACGTGAGCAGGCAAGTGAGGGTGACTGATGATTAAAGAGAGTGAAGGATAGTGGCCGTGAAAGTGAAGGAGATTGAACGAGAGTCACTAGAGGTGATGAATGAGCGTGCAAGCGAGGGCGACTGATGATTAAAGAGAGTGAAGGATAGTGAACGTGAAAGTGAAGAAGATCGAATGGGAGTCAAGAAGAGTGAACAACCATACGGCGTCGTTTATGAAGACTCCAGCCGCATTTTGTTGGACTTTTTCTGTAATTAAAGAAAAGCCACTTATCAATTATCATTTAATTAAAAAAGTCATGTAGGACTTTTGGATGGAAGTTATCATCAGAAGCACTTAAATGGCTTTCGAGGTTGGATCTAGACTCATTTCTTTTCTCATTTTCCTTTTCTACTTGACCATCATAAGTTTTCTTTTCTAGATCAACATAGCATTTATCGATGACAGAATTATGAACCTTGATTCTCAATAATAGCATCGCAAATGCACGTGAAAAGCTCATACCATAGATACATGAGGATCACCATGATTGTTTGAGAACCAATTAGAAAAAAATAAACTTCACTTTATTAAAATTAGACAAAGACAAACCTAGAGAGAGAAAAAGGCGACTATACAAAATTAAATGTACTCCCACATTTGTTAGAAACTTGATGTACGCAATTCTTAGAATATAGGACATATTTTGTAAATATAATCAGTTTTTGAGGTGAGCCTACTAAATTACTTTGCTCATTTAATGATTGCAACACATGGTCACTTCCCTCGCGTACGTGTTTTTGTGGCCTGTTTGCAGGTTAAATTGGTACCCGCGGTTGAGTACATAACTTCGTTTTCTGTATATTCCGATACGAAAGACTGTTTCATTAGCTCCCTCACCCTTCGAACCAACAAAAGATTATGGGACCGATTGGTAAAGAGGAAGGGTTGTACTTTTCGTTGCCATCAAACGCTGGGAAAGTCATTAGGCTTTTCGGGAGTGGTGGTGATTTTCTCGAAACCATCGGAGCATACTTCGAGCCATACTCTATCAAGCTCTATCCCTTCAAGTCTGTGGGGTAATTTGGGAGCTCGAAAGCGCCATTCTCGGATGATGTCAATAAGCATTCCGATGTGAAGAAGATCATTGTTGAATTAGAACCAAGTAAAGGGTCATGCATCCGATCAATCACGTTTCAATACGAAAGGGATAACAAAGAACTGCTGCAATCGAAGACGCGTGGTGGCATTGATGGAAATATATTCCATATCATAAGGAATGTCCATACAGTATGTTCCCGTGCTTACTTAAGCTTCATAAAATGCTTACAGAACTTTCACTGCCTCCGTCGGCAAAACTCTTTGGAAATTAATCATGAGTTTGATGGTTATTTCTATTACTGCAGATCAAGATAGATGATGCTGATGAGTATCTCACTTCGATATCCGGGTACATTAGGAGTGGTATTACTTCTCTCACCTTTCAAACAAACAAAAGAACAATCAGACCTACTAGTAAAGAGATTGGAAGACACTTCTCATCTCCTGCAACGGGTGGCAAAGTGGTTGGATTTTACGGGAAGAGTGGTGCACATCTTGAAACAATTGGAGCATATTTTGAACCGATCCCGAATCTCTTCCCAATTAAATCGATTGGCCCATTCAGAGGCCTACAAGGATGTGCTTGGGACGACGGGAAATTCGACGGCGTGAAAGAAATTCAAATAATGCACAATGATTTTATCCGTTACGTTATGTTTGTGTACAACAAGAGTGGTGAACAAGTTTGCTCAGATATGCATGGTGGTCACAATGGAGATGACAAGGCCAAGGTCACCGGGGTTAGTGTGCTCCTCCCTCTCCGATTCATCTTTGTTTAATTTATTAAATTTCATTGGTCGATACAATATTGATATGTGCCCGGTCACATGATATGTTAAAATTGAACTCAACAAACAGGTTTTGTTTACACCACTCATCCAATTTTAAGAGATACGTTTGAGATTTCGCAAATTAGGTTGGACTATCCAGGGGAGTACTTGACATCAATCTCTGGATACAAGCGAGAGCGAGGAGACGACATTGAAAATGCTATCGTTCAATCGCTCACATTTTACACTAATAGAAGGAGGCACGGCCCCTTTGGCAAGGAAAGGGGGAAGTACTTCTGGTATCCATCGACGGGGAGCAAAATCATCGGCTTTTATGGAAGATGCGGCGAGACTCTCAACGCCATAGGGGGTGTATGCATAGCCCATACAAGAGCTGTATCCTTACAGAACCCATTGGACCCTCTGGAGGCTCCGGTGGGGCGCCATGGGATGATGGAGTGCATACTGATGTGAGGGGATTTCCAGCAACATGATTCACTCCATCGGGATTGTGTACGATGACAACGGTTCTGTCATCGAATACCCTCAACATGGCGGAGAAGACGGGGTCTGCGGGCATCGGGGTTAGTCCATATCTCAGTCCCCTTCTCTCTCTCTCTCTCTCTCTCTCTCTCTCTCTTCCATCTCTCTTCTGTCTGGAAGTCGTTGGCGGAGTTATGCATTGACATGCATGCATGTTGCTTACACAATGTTCTCAGCCTCATGTCGCATAGTTTCTTTTCATCGAAGACTGAGGCACTCCTTTGGGCACCCTCCGCCTAGGATTTACCGTTCAAATCTTCCCCTGTCATCGCAAGTGAAACATGTTTGGCTTTGCTGCTCTCGCAGGTCTTTCTGAACTATCCCAAGGAGCGTCTTGTTTCGATATCCGGTTGGACGGACAGAAAGGGAAACACTCCTTGCCCTACCATCCACAACCTGGAAATACATACCACGAAGACCACCTACGGGCCATACGGATTGACAGAATGGTCAATCAATGCTCGTCAAATGTTAAGGGAATTCCGAATCCCAAGGCAATCGGGTGATGGGAGGATCCTTGGCTTTTTTGGAAGGGCGGGAAGACATCTTAATTGTATCGGAGCGCGTTTGGAACCATACTTAGACTAAGCTCCCTCCCTCCCCCAAGCTTTTTTTTTTAACTTCTCTGGCTTGTCAGGGGATCTTCTTCTTTGCTTCCTTTGTAGATGACAAGTTTCGCGTAATGTGATGATTAACCTCGAGAATGCTCCGAGGCACGGCAGATGTTGTATTAGGATGGGAAAACTAGTTGTAAAAGAGACGAAAATGAAGAAAGTAATTGCATGAATAAATTGTCTGAGAACTATTTTTAAAATTCGAGCCAGCGACACGCAAAATTAGTAAATTACTTGAATAAAACTTCTCAACCAAAACAAGACACTTGGGTTTATTAATCCAAGGATGGTACCCGGCACTCCATCTTTCATGTTAGCTCTACACAACTCACATCCATTATAATTTATTTCAGAAGAGTTCGTCCTTTTTTCAAATTAATAACAATCTATTGTCCAAAGGTGTCGGAGATATATCTAGAAGATTTCGTATATTATCCTTAATTGTAATTGTTTTTTGCTAAATTAGTCATCCTATAAAATCTATTAATATAGTTGTGTATTCTTCATTTGATAATGTACAAAATATTGCGTTTCTCTCTATTTTTGCATCATAAATTTGAACTTTATATCAGAACCTTATTCTTATATGAAGAAGTGCCTTATCGAGAGTGTTTTGTAACTTCGCTAGCCGCATCGACCGTGTTTCGCCATGATGTGCATAACAACGCCAGCCACACCACGGGATATCTTCACCAATCCATGACCTTCCATAGTAGTCCGACATTCTTGCACTGATTTTTTTTTTTTTCGAAAAATGAACACCCCCACAAGAGTCGCTACCCTCGAAGGAACCAGGTCATGGAAATTCGTCACGAATAACCGTCGTGCGCCACCTCACAAGCGACGCCGTATCTTGGATCCATCACAGTCGATGCTTTTGAGTGCTATTCCGATGCCTTCGTATGTTTGTTTTGGAAAATAAAACACCACCACCGACATCAACATCGATTGACAAGACAGACCCCGCAATTGCTTTGTCGTTCACCAACACATAATTTTGCATGCACAACCTATGTATGCATTCGCCGGCCCTCCGTCACTAACAATACTCGCATGTAGCCAAACAACCACCATTTGAGCTCATATCGGTTTACCACGCCAGCATTCATCAGTTGATCGCTGACTTGTGTTTACCGATCGTTGAATTGCGTTGACTTCTAGCGTTGACCGTCGATAGGTTCAGTCAAATTGGTCTGACCAATTCAGAGGCTAATTCCGACCGATTCGAGCACTTTTCAAGGGTTCTTGCCAATATCAAACCGATAACAAGGGTATTTTGACGTGTTGAGTCTGTTTCTGGCCTCATTTGATCCATGTGTGCTCTCCAAGTGATGGTTTATTCAGATTTTCTTATCATGATTAACTGTGTTGAAATTGATAAATTGCTTATGGATAAATTAGAAGTATTAATGCCCAATTGGCATCTACTAGACCTGAGCAATGTACAAGGATGAAAATGGACTCAAGATAAATAAATAAATAAGTCCATCCGCCATTACTGCTATCATAGAGGCTTCTCCTAATGGATTATCTGTTACTCTTCTAAGGGGATCTTCATTCCATTCTACAAGAATATAGTCGTTCTAGCTCCTCCATCCCTTTAGTTTTGTCTATCCATTGAGGTACTTCTCATTCTTCGTTGTTTTTTTTTTTTTTTTTGCTCTACTTGCTACAGTCTTATGACTTCAAGTTCTAATTTGTTTCAGTCAAAATCATATCACATGCATCTACTATTCACATAGCTGATAGTTCCCCAATGAGAGTCTGTCATACAAGAAACATTTCAACAATCACATTATCCTTACCTAACGACTTTATGGTTCCCAAACTCTATCTATATTTGATTTAAACGGGATAATTATGTAAATTTATTTTTCTTCACTATTTTACTCATGGTTGTCATATGCAAGATCCACAAATGGACCATACTATTGGGATGAGCTATAGAGTGGAACGCATATTCGAACTTATTTCCTTAAAAATTCTCATGTCCTTTGTTGGTTGTGATGCCATATTGTCATCTAAGATTTGGCATGCTCTGGTAGGTCATGCTTCATTCTCTAGATTAAACGCGTTGATTTCAAGTGATTATTTAAGTTCTGTTGATATACATTTTGCAGTTGGAAAACATTATGCCTTGTCATTCTGTCATGGTGAATCTGTCTTCATGTTTCTTTCTTTATAATTCACTATGATATTTAGAGACTGTCTCCAACCTTGCACCATGGGAGACTCACTATTTCATAATATTTGTGGATGATCACTCTCGTTATACTTAACTTTATCTTATGAGGAATCGATATGAACTTACTTTTTTTTATGTGATTATATTGACATAATAAAAATTTCAATTTCCTCAATATATCAATGTTTCTTAGAGTTCTCCTCTAAATCGGTACCAATTGTTCATCATTATTATCTAGGAAGTCCAAACAAAATGGTCGAGCAAAACGGAAACATATGAATATACTAGATATTACATGCACTCTTCTTCACCTCTTGTCCGTAATAGTTTTCAGGAGAGGCTTGTCTTACCGTTGCATACACCATCAACCATAGTTCATCACCTATTACATTTCTCCTTATGAGCACTTTTATGGTAGTGTTCCCAATTATATTATTCTTCGAATTTTTGGTAGTTCGTGTTTTGTACATTTTTTTCCACATAAAGACACGAGGTTGGAACCCTTGGCCGTTTATGTTGCTTCCTTGAGTATGGCATTGACCACAAAGTATATATATGTTGGGATCCTTACTCTAATTGTGTTCGTGTATCTCATCGTGTTACCTCTTGGGAATACAAGATGTTCTCATCTCCTCATCCTCTCAAATCATTGGATCATGTTCCTTCTTCACCGACACTTTAGTGGATTTATTCCCAAAAGATGTCATACTTCCATCCGCTTGTGATTTTTCCTATCTAGAATTTCAAACCAAGATCCTCTTTTACTTCTTCAGAAGAAGCTTCTCCATGATGTTCTTAAGGTACAAGGTCTAGAAATGTATGATCTTAACAACAACGTCAATACGATAATTAAAAGTGACCTAAAGATTCGCAAGACTATTGTAAACACAAAATAACTAAGATAAGGAAGAAAACTGCAATATGTAGTTTCAACCTATTGAAGGTCATTCGTTTTGATATTAGTGGACCCTTTATGGCAACCCTGTATAGAAATTTTTATTTCACCATATTCATTGATGACTATTTCTGATATTATTATCTATACTTGATTAGGAAAGTATGAATATCTTGACAAATTAAAGATTTTTCTAACTGAAGTCAAGAAATAGTTGGGAAAAGTCATAAAACTTGTCAAATTTAACTGATGTGGTGAGTATTATGGTAGGTATGATGATTCTACACAGCTTAAAGGGTCATTTGCCAAATACTAAAAGGATTATGGGATAGTAGTTAAGTTTACAATGCCTTAGAGTTATGAACAAAATGATGCGGAAAATGAAGAGGAGTATGATTAGTAAGATCAATTTACCTGATTTACTATGGGGTAAAGCATTGAAAATAATAATTTATATTTTAAGTCGTGTTCCCACCAAAGTTGTTCATTGACTTCTTTCTAGTTGTGGACTATACGTAAATCTAAGTTGAACCATCTTAAGGTTTGAGAATTTCTTGCATAATTGAGGTTGTAGGATCCAACATTAAGTAATTGGACTCCATATCAACTCAGTGTCAGTTAATGTTTCATCCAGATCATTCGAATAGATATCGATTTTATAATCCCACTAGAGGTATAACAATTAAGGACTTACAAGCGACAAAGTTTCTGGAACTTAATGTGGCCAAAGAGGGTAGTCGCTAACAGACTATTAAGGATACTAGTCCAATAAGAGTTGTTGTGTCTTTTTCTCTACTTATATAGACGATTGTAGTGTCCTCCATGCTATAAATTGAGCATGTTGAGGTCCATGATCCTATTGTTGAAACAATTCCAGACAAAATTTCTCAAACCTCTCAAAGTATAATATGAGGATGTGGTAGCTTCACTCAAGAGATCCAATAAGTACGAAAGATCAGTTATTCTACCGGATTACATAGTCTATCTAGGAGAGTATGACTATCACATTGTCTATGCGATTGAACCATTGATTTATACATATGTTATTTCTTATTCTCAATAATATCTATGGTTAGATGGAATCTATGAAACATAATGGTGTATGTGAGCTTATTAATTTGCTTAAAGGTTACAAGTCCATTGGTTACAAATGAATATATAAGACCAAAAGAGATATAAAAAAAAACTGAAAAGTTTAAAGTCAGAGTGGTAACCAAGAGTTTCACTTAGGGAGAAGTCAGACTCGTAACCAAGAGTTTCATTAAATCTATAGTTAGATGTAATGAAAGATGAGATGTAATTTATGAAAACATAATGTTGTATGAGAGCTTACTGATTTGCTTGAAGGTTACAAGTCCATTGGTTACAAATGAATATATAAGACCAAAAGAGATTTCAAAAGAAAGATTGAAAAGTTTAAAGTCAGACTGGTAATCAAAAGTTTCACTTAGAGAGAAGTCAAACTGGTAACCAAGAGTTTCATTAAGTCTCTAGTTAGATGTAATGAAAGATGAGATGTAATTTATGAAAACATAATGTTGTATGAGCGCTTACTGATTTGCTTGAAGGTTACAAGTCCATTGGTTACAAATGAATATATAAGACCAAAAGAGATTTCAAAAGAAAGATTGAAAAGTTTAAAGTCAGACTGGTAATCAAAAGTTTCACTTAGAGAGAAGTCAAACTGGTAACCAAGAGTTTCATTAAGTCTCTAGTTATATGTAATGAAAGACGAGATGTAATTTATGAAACATAATATTGTATGAGAGCTTATTGATTTGTTTGAAGGTTACAAGTCTATTGGTTACAAATGAATATATAAGAAAAAAAAAGATTCCAAAAGAAAAGACTGAAAAATTTAAAGTCAGATTGGTAACTAAGAGTTTCACTTAGAGAGAAGGAGTAATATGAAGCAACATTTTCTCCAGTTTCTTCTAATGATTCTTTTAGAGTGATAATGTCATCAATAGCTTATTTTAATATGTAGTTATACCATATGGATGTTAAAACTATTAATCTGAATGGAAACCTTGATGGAAAGGGCAATATGGTATAACTCGAAAGTTTTACGTAGATGATTCAGTTAAGCTTATGTGTAGATGGATAAAGTCTATTTATGGCCTTAGGCAAGTTTCCAGATAATGGTATATAAAGTTTCATAGTGTTGCCACTTCACTCGATTTGTTAAAAACATAGTAGATCAAAATCTATATATCACAAGGTCAGTGGAAGGAAATTCATTTTTTTTCGCACCTTATGTCAACGATATCTTACTTGTGAGTAATGACTTGTATTACTATATAAGATAAAGCGGACGTTGTCAAGTAATTTCAACTTGAATGACCTTAGTAAGATGTCTTTGATCATTGGCATTGAGATCCTTAAGGATAGTTTTAGTCGTGTATTAAACTTGTCTCATATTGCATATGTTCATCATATTCCAAGAAAATTCGGTATGTAGCACTGCAAGGTGCAAATTACTCCTGCCTCCAAGGGTAATAAGCTGAGTTTATTGCAATGCCCTCATACAATTGCTAAGAAAGCCTAAATGAGGAATGTACTTTATGTTAATGCACTTGGAAGTACCATGTACGCTCAATTATACACTAGACTAGACATTACTTTTGTAATGACTCTAGACCGCTATCAATCAAATCTTAGATACGATCTTTGGATTGCTATCAAGAAGATTTTGAGACTTAAAGAGGATGAGAAACTATATACTCATTTATAAACATGTTGGGGAGCTACAACTAGTAGGATATTCGGATTCAAACTTTACTGGCTATCAAAATGAATCAAAGTCGACAACAAGATATATCTTTAAGTTAGTAGGATGTGCAATGTTATATAAAAGCAAAAAACTTAAAACTATGTCATCCTCTATCATATAAGTGGAGGTCGTCGCATGTTTTTGGATTGCTACTGAAGCTATTTTGCTCCGAAATTTCATTAAAGAGTTGACTATATTTGATTTTATGGATGGACTTATATAATTTTAGTGTGATAATTATTCTGCGATGTCATTTATCAACAACCACATAAATCTTAGGGGGCTTAATCACATGGAGATCAAGTATTTGACAATAAATGAAACAATTTATAATTGTGACATCAAAATAGAGTATATTTCCATAGATAATATGATTGTAGATTCACTAACTAAGGGCATTTTCCCTTACGTGCTTGAACAACATGTCATTAGCATGGATTTATGAATATCATGGGATGTTGTTGTTTAGTGGGAGATGCTTTCGTTTTTTACTCTAATGAAATTTACATCTGTATTCATTACATTTTGTAACATTGTGATATATATCAACTCTTTTGCATTCAATGAAGTGTTTTTCAATTCATTGTTATGTTGTTGAATATATATATATATATATATATATATATATATATTCGGCAAAAATATATAGGTATTATGTAAATCTTGAATAAAAGTTAGGGCCATTTAGTTATTAGTCATAATGATATGTCTTGTTACATATAAAGCAAAATTATATATAAGTTCGATTGAAACAATACATACATATCTAGGTTCATTAAAACCATAAGGATATATATGGAATTGATCAAACCATAAATATATTCTCTAGTGACACTAAGAGAATATACCTTACCCAAAAAAAAGAAAAGAGAATATTGACTAACAAAGGGAATGACACATAAATGTATTACTCTATATGATGTGTCACTCATTTACTTTAGTATCATATTAAATCCATATTAATAGAGTTAAAATAATTTGCGTCACGTCAATTCAATTGCTACCATGATTCAGTGTTTGAGACTTTATGGATCACATGAACTATTAAGAATAATCCCTAAACCACCATAAATGTGCACATATACATCACAATTTCAATTAATATAGCTCAAGTGAGAGAATGCAAGAGTTTTTTTAAATGAGAATTAAATTAATTAATATGGTAAAAAATCGTTTTATGGGGTTGAATTAATAAGATTGGATATATATATATATATATATTCTTAATCAATCTAATAAGGGTCTGCTGGTATGGGCCAAATTGAGTCTAGCTTGTAATAAGAGAGCTCGATCGAAAACTCGATAAATAGCATTCGAGTCTCTCCTCTAATCCTAAAGCCATAGATCACCTCACATAAGAAGCACTTAAAGAAACGAGCGTCATGGTTAGTGATCTCATTAAGTTAGTGATCCGAAGGTTAAGAGAGGACAAGCGCTTAAGTTGTAGATCATTGTCATTTTGCATAAAAAACGATTGATCCTAAATTAAGTAAATCAACTTTTGCGATTCTAACTATAGCGATCTTAAAAAAGTCGTTGTCACGACCAATAATTCAGTCTCGATTGTCTTTCCGATTAAAGCTTTGTCTCTTCCTGAAGGTGAAAGGCTATCTTCCAAGACTTATGCTGGCAATTGTATAAGTTAATCTTTGAAATGCTTTTGTCACTTACAAAGGAGCCATCTCTAACGCCGGTGGTAAAGAGAGATTCTGTCACGAGAGGCGAAAACTACAAAAGAGTTTGTATTATTTAGTGGAACCAATGTATTTTTTAACTTTTACTTGACATGTGGTTAACATATTCTATTAGGCTAAGTTGTCACATATCTTCGTGGTAAAATAGTATACGGCAATTATTTGATTGCTGGTGTATGTAGGGAATGCAGGCATTGGTCGGTGAACAGACAAATCGGCTTTATATTCGAAAAAGATTCCGAATTCCATGCTCGCCAAATATCCATCCTTAAAGAAATTGTACAGTGTGGATCTTAGGAAATCGCCAAGGTTAGGGCAGATTATTCATTTGACTAACTCTCATGGCATATCTATGCTATAGTAACTCCTGAATTGCTTGAACAACGCATCCTCCAGCCTGTGGATAATACGCATCATTTTTCTCTGAATTGAAATATAGCTACTTAAGGATAACTGGAATGTTATAATCTTTCGAAAGTCGCATTTGTAGTGAGAAACATAATATATGTGTTAGCACCAACAGTAAAACGTTTTCTCAATACCAAAAACAAGACTTGGTGCTTCAAAGCCTTTTGTTGCAAAACAAGGGCAAGAGGACAAGAATCACAGAGAGTACTGCCAACTCTCTTTTGCAGCTAAGGAGCATGATAATCTTCATTCAACTCGTCAATTGTAACAAAACAACTACCATATTTGAAACTTGGAACACACTGTGGATGAATCCAAGAATGGTTTCGATATCAAGCCATGAATATTATAATACGCTGAAGGAGTGGTACCACGATCTCTTTGAACAGTGTACCACCTGGGGGTTGGCTAATGAATTATTAGGATTAAACATAACTTGAACCAGCCAAAACCCTTATCAATTTGCAACTCGGGATTCAAGTTCTTAACATGCAAAATATTTTTAACTAGGAGTCGCCACTAATCATTTATGAAATATCGATAAAAAATTTATGTAAAATATTGTGAGAAATACTTTACCCTTACGAACTAGAGAGTTTTGAATGGGGATTTGGTTACGCTAGATTAATCTAACATCCTTCCAATACAATTTATTTCATTAAAATGCTTTGACATGTAGCTGATATTGATTTTAATTCTAATCACTTAACATGCGAGGTGATCTTGTTGGTACGAAAACATTATTTTATACTCAATAATGAAAGCGTTAAATTTATTTTTTAAAAAAATAAGGAGGTGGACTTATTTGGAGAGCAACGTAAGCGTCTACAATATTAGTAGAAAAATCAAGCAACAATCCTAATATACTTTCTATTCATATGCATTAGCAAACAAATTTTTTTGGGTTTTCATTTTATTTAAATGCAACACAATGCATGCATTATGCAATTATGCTAAATGAATTATACTAATAAAGACATGCATAATGTTTCAACGATCTTAACATGGAAGTCATTTATTTAAATGACCTAATTCTAGTGATGTGCAACATGAACATGCCGCCATTAATTGACAATTAATTTCTAATTAGTTTAACATGCTGCTTATATGATATTAAATTATAATCTAGTTAGTCTAACATGCAATCCTGACAGATGAATCTATTAGGACTAATATGCAAATTATTCTATGTGAACACATGATTATTTGTTAATTAAATTCTAATTAGTCAAGTAAATGTCAAATTTTTAATTAGTTTAACATGCTGCTTATATGATATTAAATTCTAATCTAGTTAGTCTAACATGCAATTCCTATATGACATATGAATCTATTAGAACTAATATGCAAATATGTGACACGTGAATATTGATTAACTAAACCCAGCATCCAATTCTAAATATAAAGCTAAGTGTGATTAAGATTATGCTATATAAACCTTAATCATTTGACGTAGCATGCAAAGTATATAACATGCAGATAAGATCAACTAACATTAAACTATGTGACACACACTAATTAAATGATACGTGATATGTCACGCAACCTAACATGTAATATATAATCTATAATGTAAACTACATGACATGCTTATTGAATTAGGTGAACCTAAATTTTCATTATTAATAACATGCATGTAATGACATAGTGACGTGAATTATAAAGCGCCTAAACTATATGACTGTATATGACATATTTTTGGTATTTTCATGAGAAATTCAGAATAATTAAATGGAATATCCGAAACATGCATTCCAAATTCGAGTTGAAGTCTAATATACTCTATGCTAATTTAAACATGCAATCTTGATAAATCTATAATCTAATCTATCTTATCCTAACATGCCATCCTAAAACTTATTTAGAAAATTTACACTATGCTAATATGGAATCTAGCTTAAAGATAATGTCCCAAAATTTAAGGAAAATCTTTTTGGATTTTTATCTCTTTTCAAGAAATAAAATCAAACAAATACCAGATAGCATATTCATTGGCAATCAGTATGAAACATTATGTGCAATCATTTTTTTCTACAATCAAATACTATTGGCAAATATCTTTTATGACAATTCGAATTTGGATGACAGAAAATCCAAAGTTTGTTCCATAAGGTGGTGGAAGGTACGGCAGATTTTTTTTCGTGCCGGGTTGAATCTCGGGATGGAGATTGGTCTGGCGGTCACAGGCATGTTATCAGAATAGGAAGCATTTCCTAATTTTGAAGACTACATTGGATATATTTTTTGCGCATAAAATCTTTTCATGCAATATTTATAATTATCCATTCAAGTTAGGCAATATTATCAAAAACCGAATTAGAGGTCGGATAATTACCTAATCTGAAATAGTGTAAGGATTACGACAGATCAGGATCGGAATAGTGATCTACAACGGTGTGATAATGTGGCCCAAGGCGAAGGATGAAAGTAACAGAATGCAGCCGAAATTTGGAGTGTATCGACGACGCATCCAACAACCCCTTCGGAAAGGTCTCATGCATTCAACACCGAATAGGCACTCGTAGGAAATTTTCGTTCAAAGCGTTACACTCTAAGACTTGATCTCCAGTTTTTACTTTGACTAAACAACCCACTCCTCAGCTTTGGCCTAATTTGACTCCTTTTGCTGCAAATCTTCGTGCCCTTTCTTTTTTTTTAATCACTTTTGCTTCCCATTTGAGTCCTGCGAAAACAACAAACAAAAGACAACCACCGCTTCAAGCTTCTCTTTTCTATCAATTGTTGGCGTCCTTTTGTGTTGAGAACACCGATAGGGAATGGACTTCGGACTGTGGATCGGCGTGGCTAGACTATCACCGTGGCACTCACGGTGAAGGCTGGTTGGAACTGGAAGGACAACTCGGAGATTGCTGGGTTGACTTGAACTTCATCGTTGGGTCAAGCCGAGGAGACAGCGAAGCGGCAAGGTGTCGTTGGACACAAGGAGGATGTCGATGGTTGCCTGCAATTTGAAGATGTGGGCCTTTCTCCCAATTGTCGATGTCCCTCCCTCTTTCTTTCAATTGTCGTGCCTTTCTCAATTGGACCGCCTCAATTTCTCATGCCTTCTCTCTCTTATTGGAGCTGTCAATATGGCCGTATGTGTGAATGTGCAGCCCCCAAAAGAAATCTAGCTTCTTTGCTTTTATCCCCGATTTCATCGACTCCCCTTTGATTGATCATATCTTTTCTTTCCCCAATATCTTTTTTTAATTAACTGAATCCTCCCTCAGCCCACTTTCACGCTATTATGCTCAATTCATGCGCCTCTTTTCATTCTTCAAGATAATCTTGCTTGATTTCCTCTTACTTCTTTTCCTAATCCACCCACTAAGAGACCATAATTATGCTCTTCTTAACGTATATGTGCTCAAGCCGTAGACCACATTCTCATAAATTTGGCTATCTCGTGTGGAAATCACACGCAATTTTTGGCCATATGGAGAAGATCATGGGCCTAACGAGCTTAACCAGACTCAAGTTAATCAGTTAAGATCATCCGCTGCTGGTCCAATTAAAATGTAAATAATTATTTTAAAAATGCATGCTCCTAGAGCTAAATGCTATGCAATTTAATCGCAAATTTTTATCTAGGGGCTGTGTATTAATCCCTAATTTTTCTATGAAAATTAAATGACAAGATGAGTCATGAGAATTTAGGTGTCAACAAGTGAGAATGGGATAATGATGAGTGAGGCATTGTCACTACATAAGCAACGTCTTTCTTTTTCTAGAACTTAGAGAATTTCTCTTTTTACTCTTGTGGAACTTAAAATTAGATTGGACGGGCTTTTGTTCGAAGATGAGAAAGGCTTTGATTATGTAACAAGTTGGATTTATCTAAGCACCAAAGTGATCAGCTCACTTGTTTTAAGGATGACTGTCGCGACCGGAGACCTGATAATTTAACTCCACAAAAATGTGGAATGTATTGGAGAAAATAACTCTTACTAGCAAAGCAATTCCAAATTGCTCTCAATCACATCAAGAACAGTCAAACAATTCTTTTGCTATTGGCAAGTGTAGTGAGAGATCCCAAAGCTGGCGAATTCACTTGATCTTTTTTTTTTTTTATAGAGGATTTTTATCTTCTTACGTATAAAGGCCATAACTAGGAAAGTTATTGTATTACAGTTATTCCAGCTGATGTAATTCTAAAAGCCATAAGCTATCTCGTGCTTTTAATGCATGTAAGAAATAATGATAAAGATCATATTGTTGAATTCTTCATGGTATTAAAGCAAGATGTCTTACGTTCAAATTTGTTTAGGCCCCATTTACCTTTCCAATTAATTATGTCAATGCCTACTATTAGAGAAGAAGAATAGACCAAGCTTGGGATGAGTATTATAATAATTAAATTTAAACTTTGCATAGAATAATTAATAATGATCCTACAAAATTTGACATGATGTAGGAGCTTGTTACTTGAAACTTCGAGTTTTTGGTCCTAGGCATTTCAAGATATCTACTAACTTGCAAAGCTCATTCGCATCTTAACATCCTTACTCCAAGGCAAAAAAATCAATAAAATGAATATCCAAGAAAACACTATCTGCTACTACGGTAATATATTTTAAAAACATTTTTCTTACCTGCCTGTAATACTGCTCGCCAACGCATTCTTTTTGTGATTTGAACTTGAAAAATCCTCTTGATAAGGAAAAAAAATTAAACCCCATAGAAAGATGAAAAACGAGAAAATCAATTACTATTAATCTTTCGAATAAATCGATTTTGAGTTCTTAATTGTGAATTTTGAGATATCTAGCCATTGCGACAGAAGTATATGTGGATGCAAAGACAGTGATGCAGGCAAGTCGGCCTTATCAACACGGAAGGTTGCCATCCATATGTATTGGTCTATGCTTGGTTTTTTCATTCCTATGGATTTATTCACCCGTCAATCGCATAAAACTAATGGAAGCACAAATCTTTTAACCCAAGTACTAGCAAGCTCAGCGCGGATAGAAACTATATATTAATATTGAGGAGTAATTTATTATTACTCCTATTCTGATATCGATGCGTCAAAAATACACTATAAGATTATGCTCACTCTCGCTCCCACGGTCCGAATTTCCAGCTGTCCATCGCTTGTAAATCCGACGGGCGACCTCAAGTCTTCTGTTGTAGCATGCACTTAACGATGACCTTATAATTTGTGAGACTCTCACCACTTCCCATGTGGACGAGCACACTCCCCACTTCATTCCTCTCTGTCCATCTGCCTGTCTCTCTATGTCAGTTTGATAGGCATGGATTCCATGTAGACCTTGAGTCCAGCCATTCCAGCGACGTAGTCTAGAGTTCTGGAGAGGATGGCATTGCTTTCAGCTCTCGCGACGGAGATCACAATCCCCATTTGCGCCGTTTTTGGGCTCGCGTACTCCTTCTACCTGGTGAAGGGGCGCTTCGGTTTGCGCCACAGCGACAGCCTCAACGGGGAAGAGCAAGGCATACGAATCGAAGACGGCGTTAAGGAGAGGTGTGCTGAGATAGAGAGTGACGTTTATAAAGGTGACTTCATAAAAATCCTATAGCTTCACGACTTGTCTGCTTTACAGTCCTTTTTGCGACCGTTGGGATTGATAGTCGTACATTCTCCAACAGTTCGCATTTTCTAATAAAGTTCGTAAGCTTTTAGCTCATGTTCGTTGTCCGAGATAGAAAAAGGAAAAAAAACGAAGACATGAAATGAAGTACATTCGGTTTTCTGGGTTGCGAGTCTTTCTTTTTCTGGGCATAGAAAGGTTGTAGTTCAACCCTCCTCCTTTCTCTGTCTCCCTCACACTGTTTATAACAGATTATTTTCGGTCAATCTCGCCTCTGCCTGAGCAATAGCAACAAATTCGAGTCTTGTAATCAGATGATAGCACAGCAAAATGATGAACTTCCGCTGCTTGTGGTGCAAGTCATTTTTGGGGCTTGTAACAGCTGCTAGAGCTTTGAGCAACGTATCTGAGCACAGTAGTACAATAATTACTCGTGAAGGTCTCTTCTCAGGAAGATGGTTGGAATAATGTTGGTGGTCTTTGTCGTGTCGTAGGGCGGACTATTAACTGGTGTAGCTCTTGTCTTTTTGGCTTTTGCAATTCCTCTTATTTCCTCAGCAACTTCGCGCTTTGTTTGGATTGAGGGAATGCACGTTTTGTGCACATGAATGCTTGCGTCTCATATACTGACCAACTTGGCAGAAAACTCTCACGCGACTGGGAGGCACTTTATATTATGGCGTTACATGACAAAAGTGTTTCAAAATTTTATTGATTATGTCTGGGGACAAGCTATGCATAATTACATGTCTTAAAAGATAATTGATTTATTAGCTCAAGAATTGATTTGAGTAAGTCAGACTCGGTGTCGCATTTGGAGATGTACCTTTGCAAGACTGATTACATTTGTTGACGAGGTAAGGATGATCTTGTGTTGTCGAAAAGAATCTCTGTGGAAACTTATTTTTTATACTTTCTGATCTTTGGAACAATGAAATTAATAAGTCAGTTAAAAAAGCTTTTCCAATCAAAGAAAGTACCTACTTCTTAAAATCAAGAAATTTTTTTTTTTTTTGATAAAGTAGGGGTGCAAACGTAAGTATATTAAAATCAAGAAAATATTTCTCCTTCCTAATAAGGAAAAAAATTCCTTAGCTAAATTTTATGTTATTCGATGTCACCAAACACAAAACTACCTCAACCAAGTCAAAAGCCTCTCTCTCTCTCTCTCTCTCTCTCTCTCTCTCTTATAAATCGACAAGTCATGTTCTCAATTATTATAAACTACTATGTTCAATTTGTGAGTAATGTCAAGCTGCTGAGGCCTGTGTCCTCGGCTCAAGTCCATGAAGACCAGGCCTAGTTCCCCAATGCCCACGCTCGGGCTTATAATGACTGAGCTTGAGAAACCTTAGCTCTTGCAATCAGCACCCACGCAGCTGGGCCCAAATCTCCGTAGACCGAGACCCAGACCTCAATGCCCGAGGTTGGATCCTTAAAATCAAGTCTAGGTTTTCGATGATGGGGCTTGTGTCGCTCGAAGCTGAACCCAAGACATCAGCATCATGCCTCAATCTTCGCTAGGCACGCCCAAGTCCCCAGGAGTTCGATTGCCGAGCTCGAGTCCTCCGTGGCTAGGTCGAGGACCCTAGCACTTGAGCCCAGGAAGCCGAAGGCTGGGCTCGGGGCCTAAGCACTTGAGGCTAGGTTTAATGAGAGAATAAATTAGTTGTTTACAATTGATAAAAGTATTTAAGTCGCGAAAAATTAATTTGATAAAAAATTTGATAATATAATAAATGCGGCCCTTATATCATGCCACTATTTTTTTTCCATCAAGATAAAAGGAAATTTATATTTCTAAATGATGGAAACTAATTTCTACTTCATTTCAACTTTAGCCTAACACTAGAAAATATTGTATTTTTCCAAAAAAATGAGTGCAATTTTAAGAAATGTCAAGTTATTTATGAAACAAACCAAGCCTAGGTTTAATTTCTTTGTTCCGTATGTATTTTATTAGTTATAGGAAGCTAGCTTCATATATGCAATTAATGACAAGCGTCAACTTAATTAAAGTTAGGGTACCAATCTTCATAGGTATTTGGCTTCAGTAGAAGCATATTGCATTAAAAAAGTTAATTGCTGAGGATGTAAATCCTTCAATTCTAAAGTATTTCTTCACTTTGTCATTGAATTTGTTTCAAGGGTTTTATCATCTTATGTTGTGATTTGATGCAGAAATTCTCTCCTTTTTGTGAGATTGTCATTATTGATTTGTTTTACTTGTGACGAAACACTAATTCTGTCGGATTAGTTACGAATACATAGGTAACGGACTGTTCTTACATTTCTCTAAGGTTCTCTTTTTCGCTACATTCTTGCTTCTGCTAACTAAAGTCCCTACATGTGACAATGTTTCAAACCTATTTCTTATCATTCTCATTTGAATTCTCTTTTCAACTAAAGCATTATTAGTTTTTATGTGAAATTAAGTTGTCTATTTCTTTTGATTTTTCCAATCATTTTTTACCGGTGGCAGTTCACCCTTCTCTTCTAGTACTAACATATAAGTTCAGTTCTGACTTCAGTTCTCATGGTTTTCCATACTGGCGGTTTTATTTTTGTTCGAACCTACTGTTTACTATGATAGGTCATAATCTGTTTCTAGTGTCTTATTTGTTTGTAATGCTTTTATATTAAAGAATGTTTAGATGTGTTTACAGCAATATTCCGGGTCTTGGACGGTGTAATTAATTTTCAGTTCTTTGTACTCCATTAAGTACTTTACAGAACTCGCTACTTTCTTTCAATCCTTTTATCCTCTTTCTTCCGCCAGTGGGATTTGACACTTACACTGTCCAGCTTGCCAAAGGTGAATTGTAATAGACACCTTATCATCTTTTAAGTTACGATGGATCCAGGGTGAGGGGGAGGTGAGGGGGTGGTTTTCCCCATGTAATAGGGGGGCTTTTTGATTTAGTGGTGGATGAGGGGCTTTCCAGGCTTTCTTATCTGTTGTGACTAGGTTTAACAAAACTAGGCAACGGAACGAAGCCACTGGATTTAACTGAGTTATGCCTTATTACGTCTCACATAAGTAGTGTATCAGAACCAGATTGTTGCTTTATTTGCTTGATAGAGAGGCTGCGTTATCGTTTGTTACTTTAACAGGTGTGAAATGCTTTCTGCTCATGGAGTCCCAATATGTTGGAGTTTTCATGTTTGCTTTTGCAATTCTAGTCTTCCTCTTTCTTGGCTCTGTTGAGAGCTTCAGCACCCAAAGCCGGCCTTGCACGTTTGATCCTTCAAACATGTGCAAGCCTGCACTTGCCACTGCCGTTTTCAGTGCTGTTTCATTCCTACTTGGTGCTTCCACATCAGCTCTCTCTGGTATCCTTGGCATGAAAATTGTTATCTATGCTAATGCAAGGACTGCATTGGGAGAGAGTAATGGCGTTGGAAGAACTTCCATTGCTGTTTTCAGGTCTGGTGCAGTTATAGGATTTTTTCTTGCTGCTAACGGTCTTCTCATGCTCTATCTCGAAATCTATCTGTTCAACTGGTACTATAGCAATGACTGGGAAGGTCTTTTTGAGGCTATTACCGGTTTTGGTCTTGGTGGATCTTCCATGGCTCTCTTTACAAGGGTCGGTGGGGGAATTTTTGCCAAGGCTGCTGATGTTTGTGCTCATCTGGTTGAGAAAATTGGGTCAGATATCCAACAACATCAAAAAGCAGCTGTATGTACTCTCTTACTGTAGCTCTTATCTCCTAAGGATATCATTCACTTTTATTAGTAACCAGGGTCGACCTTAATCATTCAGGTGATTCCTAATTATGTTGGTGATATTGTTGGGGAAATTGCTGGCATGGAGACTGATCTTTTTAGCTCATATGCTGAATCATCCTGCGCTGCCCTTGTTGTTGCTTCCATCTCTTCTTTTGGAATCAATCACGACTTCACTGCTATGTGTTATCCCCTGCTTGTCAGCTCTATGGGTATTCTTGTTTGCTTGATTACTACGGTTAACTTCTTTGAATTCACGGAAGTGAGGGAAATCAGGCCTGCATTGAAGAAGCATCTTATTATTTCCACAGTTCTAATGACTGTCGGAATTGCTATTGTTAGCTGGATTGCTCTGCCCTCATCGTTTACAATTTACGATTTTGGGTCACATAAAGTCGTAAAGAACTGGTAAACTTTTTGATATAGTTGTCTCTTTCTGATTTTAAACACTGCTTTCTTCTAATGTTGGCCATGTAACATGCTTTAATGTCAGTGGACTTGTTCAGGATTGGGTCTATGTCGAGCAAATTTAGTCGCTAATTATGGATATGATCTTGCAGGCAGCTATTCTTGTGTGTTGGTGTTGGTCTTTGGGTTGGGCCAGTTATGGGGTTTGTCACAAAATGCTACACCAACAATGCCTTCAGGTGTCAAATCTGCTTAAGTAAATGAATGATATGAATCTTTCCAACTGTCGATGGTTATGTCCTGACCATGTAATGATCTTTCTTCCTGCAGCCCTGTCCAAGATGCTGGCAACAATTTTAGTTCTGGCCTTGCCTTTGTCAACATCATTATTTTTTCTGCCATTAGCGTTTTTGTTAGTTTCAGTTTTGCTGCCGTGTATGGAATTGCTGTGGCTGCCCTCGGGATGCTAAGTACCATTGCCACTCGATTGGCCATAAATGCTTACAGTCCTATCAGTGACAACGCTAAAGCTATTGCTCAGAAGGCTGGAGTGAGAGCTCTTGACGATGCTGGCAATACTCCAGCCACCATTGGAAAGGTACAGGCAATCCTTCCACGTGATTATAATATCGACACTCTGCTGTTGTCCTTTTAGTAGCTTATTTTGATAAAATCCATAACATAGCAGAGGAAAGGGTGTCTGTGCATAGGAGCTTTCCATGTGGATACATTAATGTCATCCAGAATCCGTGCACATTGTCCAATTAGCTTTTTTTTTCACTACAAATGACTAAATATTGTGTTAGTTAAGCGAGTCCTCTTGGGTTCTTGCTGGTACAGCATGATGTTTAGCTCAATTGACCCCTCTTTCCTTCATAGGTGCTGCCTCTCATCTTTCTTATTTTTATACCTTTTGTCAAATTCTGATTTCCTGTTGTTTAAATCTAATATTGATGGACCTTTCTTCGTTTCTTATCTGGTACATAGGGATTCGCTATTGAATCAGCTGCCGTGGTGTCTATCGCTATGTTTGGTGCATTTGTGAGTCGTGCAGCAATTTCTCCTATTGATCTCCTGACATTAAGGTTCTTCATCGGTTTGATGCTGGGCGCCATTCTTCCTGACTGGTTCTCTGCTATGACCATGAAAACTGTGGGAAGGGCAGGATTGAAGATGGTTCAGAAGGTCTGCAAGCAGTTGGAGAACAATTCAGAGCTTGGGGCAGGTTACGAGGACCGTGACTATGCTACATGCATCAAAGTTTCAACTCATACATCATCTATCAGGGGCATGATTCGAGCTGGTGCCCTAGTCATGCTTACTCCACTTATCGTAGGGACCTTCTTTGGACAAGAGATGCTGTCTGGTGTTTTGGCTGGCTCTTTTGGTTCTGTTGTTTGGGTAAATCTTTACCAAAGTAATCCATGTTGATCTATTTTGGTGGTTTGCGTTGCTCAAGGGCCGTCTCTTGATAGAATGCTCGTTAAACCGGGTTCAAGTATTGTAGTTTCTTCATTGTTAAACAAAATTTGTGTAGGTTGGTGAACTGCTGATTAATGCTCTTGTCATCACATCTATGCATAAGTAATCTCCTGATGAATCTTATCTGTTGGGCTTGGTTTCAAACAGATTGCAATTTCAGCATCCTCCACTGGTGGAGCATGGGACAATGCAAAGAAGTATATTAAGGTATGCTGTTGCTTCAACTACTCGGAAGCTAGTTTTTGTCAATATACTTTGTTTGTGGTGGTTCAGTGACCTTCTAAGAAAAGTACTGCGACTAAAACAGAGTTAATTACCTCAATATCTTGAATTTGCTTTCAGGCTGGTGCTTTGGAGTATGCGGAGACCATTGAACCTGGAACATGGGAGTTGCTTTACAAGGCTGCCACTACCGGAGATACCATTGGCAACGAACGGAAGGACACTTCAGGCCCACCACTCAACATCCTCATCCAGCTAATGGCAGTCGAGTCACTCGTGTTCGCTCCCTTTTTTGCTGCTCACGGTGGTCTGCTCTTGAAGATTTTCTGAGGGAGAGAACGGACTTCCCTTTTGTAGAAGCAGCAACATCGTCTTGTTGCAATTAACATGTATTTCCGTGCTCGATGCACCAGTATCTCAATTGGCACTTGACATCTATTTCCGTGCTTGTTGCACCAGCTGATAGACCTCTCTAGCTCCTTTGCTGCTTCGAACCATTGGAGCAAAAACTTTTGAATCAGGTTTTGGGTTATCCAAATTACTCAGCTTGATTTATATATATATATATATATATATATATATATGTATGTATATGTATATGTAACAAGAATGAGAGGGGTGGCCTTGGCCATTCAAAGTAGGAATGTGACGTCGTGATAATAAGTTGAAAGATGCTTGATGCTTGGGTGCTAAATATTAGGATCGACGCACAATCGCAATAAAGTAAAGCGAGTGAAAAGGAGAGAAAATTGAGACACGAAGTTTTATCTTAATTCACCTTTAAACTAGGGCTACGTCCAACAAAGGATTCCACTATATCTGCACCTCACTCTCTCGTTACAACTCTCAGTGCAAGAAGTGAAACTCTCTTTTCAGCACAAGAAGCAAAACTCTTTTTTTTAGCGCAAGAAGCAATATTCTGCGCAAAAAGCAAATATTTGCATAAAAAGTAAAAAGAGTATATGTATATAGCAGTAGCTAATAATGAATAGCAATAGCTATTCACGCATGACCCACGAACTTTTCTATTGTTGGGAAGTATGAATTATACCCCACTATTCTCCCACTTGGTGAATACTTTCCATGCTTCTTTAGAGCCAATTCAGTTGTACATCTTGATACTTTTCTTATTCCTCTGGAAGTGTGCTAACAGGTGCTCATGCACAATGATTGACCAATATAAGAGCATTGTGTTGTAATTGAAACCAAACTCTTTTGGTACTATTATATATTTTGCCTATCACTAATTTAAAGCCATCGTCTAAGAATAATTCACTCTCTAACCCTTTCAAATAGATTATTTGCATTATCGCAAGAAATCGACATGATCCAGCACGACAACGAGGATCATCCTCTTCCACCTTCAATTTTCGCTAGCAGGGACGTACGAACTACATCCTCTTCAATGTCATCTGTAAGCATTCATGGGGTCTCAAAAGAACAAACAGTGAATTCTATCCCGAAACGTCTCTCTTTCCGTCGTAAGAAATTAAATACCATTGTCACCCGTATATAAGAAGGCAATTGCGTCCGTACGTATTCATATGTCATTACTTCATCATCTTTTGCTGAAATAAGCGTCACAAGTCGCAAAATATTACTGAATATCATTTGGGATATAGTCAGAGTGAATAATAGCTCTTTTCGACATATTCAAAATAAAAAAAAGAAGTCTTTAAAGTATGAATACGTATTTTTTGAAGCCATAAAAAATTTTCTCATAAGTTTTTTAGAGGTAATTTTGTGGCTATTTGGAGTCCGTTTGTTTTTATGAAAATTAGATGATTTGAAAAACTTTTTCTTAAAATCTATTGCTTATACTACTTATAAAAAATGAATTAAAAATAATTCCATTGTCCAAAAAATTATTTAAAATGAATTATTGTTGCTCACAAAAACGTTTTCTAATTGGCTAATTATTTTAAGCAACACAAGCAAACATTTTTAGGAAAATGATTTGCAAATCATATATTTTCCGGAAATAAACTATTGTTGGTGTAAGAATTTTTCTGTTTGAATATAAAAAAGTCACTCTAACAGTGTGTTGTGTTTATTTGCTAAAAGTATTCTCAAGTGAAAATAAGGAAACACGATTTCACTTTCATAATTATAGATTTAAAAGCTAAAGTTTTACTTTCAAAAGATTCATCCATAACGCCATGAAATTACATTGTAAACACAAACTTTGAGATACCTTTTAGACTGAATTTGAGTTCGGATAGAATCACTTTGGGGATATTCTCCACACCCGGTAAATCCAAATACATATGTATTAAATGTTGAATTAAAAATCCGATATAAGGAGTGGGATAAATCCGGAGTGGATAAAAAATTAAAAAAAAAATCTTGTTATCTTTTAATTGAGTGATAGAGTGACGCATCCGAGTATCACTTCGCAGGCACCATGCAACGATCACCCCCAAGATAACCGATCATAATCATTTCCAACTACACATGATTGTCATTACCTCTGACCACACCAATTGTCATCCCCGGCCAGCAGTCATGTTCCCAATGAGGGTGAAAGGATTCTAAAGACAAATTGTCGTGAGAGCTTTGCATAGATCATCCTTTCCATCACCTCTCCATCACATACGTTCTCCACGTTGAACCCGACCTTTCTCACGTGACTCATGAGTCGGCTATTCACTTGTCAATTATCGAAGGAAGGCTTGCACACCATTGGTTTCTTGGCAACCATCTTGAGCGTTGAGTTCCACATGCTGTGCATTAGGAACACCGCAATGGTGTCGTGGTGCAAAACCTCGTCCTGCGCGCCCAACCCACGACGCGCCCTTTCTCCACTGTCGCCTCCCTCAGCTCCTCTTATAAGGGCCCGCTGCTTTTTTCAGCGATGGAGTGATGTCGAATCCCATCTTGTAGCAAGAGATTATGCTGTTTTTGATGCGCCAGATGATGATGGAATAAGTCCTCTTAGATCTATATGTTAAAATTGCTCTGGATGTTAAGACGCATGAACGTCATGGAACTGCTTTTGGACAGATTTTGACACATAAATTTCTTTGACATTAAAGCTCTGTTCATTTCATGGAAACTGTGACCTTTTTTGAATAAAATTTCTAATTTCTTTTTAGGAAAATGGTAATTTTTCGGTATTCGACTGAGATCTAAAAATGAACTGAAAAGAATTTTATCTCTTCTAGTATGGAAAATCTGATATGATTTCCCTCCTTGCTCTACTTTAATAGTGTTTAATTTATTTCTAAAATTACGGAATTTTTTAAATTTTTTTCTATTCTTTTCTCTTTTTTTCCTTCTTTTTCCCTCTGTTAGTTGCCCGCCATAAGCGAGAGACAAGTTCACCCAAGTTCGGTGAGCTCGAGCCTTGTTGGCCTTGGGCAAGGCCTTAGCTCACCTCACTAAATTCGGCGAGGCTCAAGCTCGCCGGCAATGGCCGAGCTTGTCCCTTGCATTGCCGAGCTTGTCCCTTGCCTATGGCCTATTGCAAGCCATTGTCATGGCTAGTGGGGAAGGGAAAAAAAGCAAACATAAAACAAAAATCATAGAATAAAAAATAAAGTGAAAAAAGAAGATAAAATATAAAATATCAAAAAGAAAAGGAATGTGAAGGAGGGTATAGAGGAAATCGTTTTTTTATGGTGTTTCATTTTTTTTCTACTGACGAAAAATATTTTTCTTAAATAGCTTATTTTTTGTAAAACGAACACTGAAAACTTCAAAAAATATTTTTATGAAAGTTATTTTTCGCGAAAATAACGTAGCCTAAAACTCTTTTTTTTTTTTTGGTTTAATCAATGATGGACTTAGCCGACATGGTAGAAATACCTTTGATGGAAAGGAACATAATAATGCTATCATCTTAAAATCTATTTCTATGGAGCTTCATGACGTCGGAGTGAATTATATGCTTCCTGTGCAATACATGATTGTTATAATTGAACATTGTCAAAGGTGATGTCTTAGGTAAATTCATGAAAATATAATATAGTAGTTCCTCTCTACTCGCTCTGTAAATCTTTTTGGTTTGTGAATTTTTTGAACCTAGTCGTTTGGCCTTTTATGGTTTGAATGGCTAGGAGGTGCGAATTTTTCTTTTGATTATAATTTGTCTCTAGAATTCTTGTTTATTGCTGTCCGTTTCTTTTTTATATGATTCACTTCCTGAAGATCTAGGAAGGTTGAAAAAGCAGCATGAGATGGGGATGATTTGATGAGATGCTCTTACATAAATGAAAAAAGGAAGGAGAAGAAGGAAAATGATTCCTCCATGGCCAATCGCGTCGTGCAGCTTGGGGTAGATTGCCACGCGATTCCTCCATCTCTGACATCATCATCCCTCTACGGTATTGGGGTAGATTCCTTCGGAGAGGACGTGATATCATTGCTGGAAATTAGGTCAGAGGAAGATGTCCTTGTAATTGGAGTTTGGGGAATTAAAGGAATTGGAAAGCCAATGGCGGCGAAAGTCGCCTGCGATCGCATTTTAGGGAATTTGAAGTTGTTAGCTTACTCAAAGGTGTCGGAGACGCTAACCAATATGCGGTTTTGTTCTTCAAGATAGAGTTATCCCCCATGTTCTTAAGGTGCAACGTCTAGAAATATTAATTCTCGATAACATTACTAAGAGGGACCAAACTGAGTAAAGCTAAAGATAAAAAAATGATTTGGGATGACTAGCAAATAGTCATAAACATATTGTAATTATGTTAATTCAGTCATTAATATTTTTTTTGTTTGCAAGGCATATCTTAAATCTTTTGTATTTGTGTTAATTCAGTCCATCTAGCAAATTTTAGTCAGTCATCCCTAACGTGGTTAATTTAATAATAATATTTATATTTTCCAAAAAATTAAAAGAAGGTTTAAGATGTGACTGGCTAAAAAAATATTTAGGACTAAATCAAATAATTACAATAAGTTTAAGATTTTTCGGTAATTCCCAGTATGGTTCCATCATGGGAGTATAATTTTGATAACTATAAGAGATGAGCAGTTGTTAAAATATCTCAAAGTAGATAACATGTACGTGCTCTCAAATTTGACTCATAAAGAATCGCTCAAACTCTTGAGTAGACTTATCAAAATGGGTCAAAAAGCCATCTGTTAACCCATATTTGATTGGCTAAGTTCTTATATGGATTAGTTATAATAAGTAAATGGGTCATAAATTGATTTATATGGTAAAGTACAAATAATATGGTTATTAATAAGTTCATTACTTATTTAGACTCAACTCAATTTTATGACTCTATTGTCCTTAATCGACTGCGTATTTTCTAACTCCAAGCTCTCACATCAATTTGGGCATTTTTTTGTAGATTGAGTTAAATATAGAAGTATTTTAATTATATGGATTAAATTAAATATCAATTAGATATGAGTTAGATTGGGTATTGGTCACTTGATTTGTATTACATAAAAATGATTTAAAACTAATTAAATGAGTTAATTTGATTCGGAACATTTTCAACCTAACCTCGTTGTTTGTTAAGATTTAGCACACAAGTATATTGAAATAGAATATAAAAAAATGAGAAAGAGAAATCGAGTAACGAGATTTTATCTTAGTTCAACCTTAAACTAGTGCTACATCTCATAAATGATTCTACTATTATAAGCACCTTGCACCTCTTTGCTACACATCTCATTTATAAGGGTGAGCAATGGTCCAGGATTGACCCTGGACCAACCCTGGACCGGCTAAAACCAGCTAAACCCGGCCAGTCTTGTTCCGGTTTCTATGAGGAATGGATCGATCCTTGGTCTTGAGATATCTAACACTGTATTGTGCGTGTTGGTCATTGGCCTTAGTATTTTGGGTTAATCCAATCTAGACCAACCCAACATAAATTATTCATAATATGTATATGTATTAAAAACTGAGTGAGATGGACCGAGTCGGTCACTAATGGTTTCAAATTTGACAACTCACACTTGTGCATTTCCAATGTTCTTATTGTTTGATTGGAGCAGTGGGCGAGAGTAGTGCTGTTCAATGTTGATTGGGAAGTTGACTTGGAGTTGAGGAAGGACGACGAAAGAGACGATCTCTCTTCTCTCAGGGACAGAATGTCTTCGGTTTTTCCTTTACTACTGAGCTCTTTGAGGTAATTGGGTTTCTTCTTTTCTTGTTGTCAGTCAAGTTTAGGTTTTTGACGATCTCCATTTTCTTTTCTTGTCGTGCCAAGCCCTTCTTCCTCCTTTTCCGTTGATGCACAGTGCTGAGCACTAATTGACAGAAGACATGGAGAAATTGTTGACCTCGCCCGTGCGCTGCTGCTGTCGGTCTCGCTCACATCGCGGTTAGCCTTGGCCTCCCTCACTACTCGCCCAGCCCATCGCTCGCCTCGCGTCACCACTCACCCAGCTCGTTGATCACCTCTTGTTCCTCAACTCGCCTTTAGTCTTGACTTTACTCATGTCACCAAACGCTTAGCTTGTCGTTTGCCTTGCCGCTTGTCCAGTTCATCGCGCCTCATTCGCCCAACTCATCTCTCGTCTCGACCTCGCTTGCCTTGCCGGTCGCCCAACTTGCTGCTTGCCCCGACCTCACTCACCTTGCCTCTCACCCAGCTCGGCGCTTGCCTGGGCCTCGCTCATCGCATCACTCATTGCTTGCCTCGATTTATCCTCGCCTTTGGCCTCGATTTTGCTTGCCTCAGCCCCGCTCACCCAGCTTGCCTCGCAGTTGCCACTTGTCTCAGCCTCACTAGCCTATGCTTGCTTGTCGCAATCACTAATCGCCCGCCTTGGCCCTTATTTCCTGCTAGAGATTATTGCTCGCATCGGCCTCGCAAATCACTAATCACTTTGCTCCTTCTTTGTTCATTGTTCGTTGTTTTTTTCTCCTCTCTATTTTTTTTTTAAACCAAAGTCCCCCATTCTCGCTGCCGCTTGACGCTGTTAAGGAGGAAGGAATGATATATTCGGTCAAATCTTGGAGGATTTGACCGAATATGGCCTATTCCCTCTTACTTTTTCTTTTTTGTTTTGGACGCCCGTAACAAGAAAGAAGAAAAATTCGGTTAACTCCTCTGAAAGATTTGACCGAATATCATAATATATAATTTTTCTTTTCTTCGATGTTTCCTTCTTTTTCTTGATTCTCTTTCCCCGAGATTCCTCTGCCAGATTTCTTTCCCAACTCATCGCCAATGGTCTTACCTAAAATGTAAGATACTCCAATTAGCTATATGCAATAAATCATGATTTACCAAACTTTAGGTGTCAACAATAATAATGATAATAAAAAGAGTTGATTTACTTGATTTGAAATTTATTACTGTTGATGCAAAAAAAACGACGATCTTTCAAGTGCTTATCTCCTCTATTGCATTTGATATTGCTTCTTCATGATGCTCGTTTTCTCTAGTGCTTTGAATTTGAGGTGATTGTTGTATTTGGATTATAAGAGAGATTTCAATTTTATTTAAAGTGTTTTCAATCAAACCTCTCATCATGGACCGAGCTCAACTCAGCCCATATTAGACTAATTAAAAATCTTTATATTTGTCGCGACATATTATTGAGGGGCCGCCCTTGGGAGAAATAGGTTTAGAGATATTGTTTATAAGGAGATTCAAATCGACATCCCTAAAAGACGGCTCAAATTATGGTTTAATCATAATCCAATTTGACTTATTCATTATAAACCTAGGCTCTCTCAAGCCATATCAACGTTGGAAAATCTTACAAAAATTCTAATAATGAAAATTTATACAAGGAGTTGCCACTAGCTTATTAATGTTGGTTGGAAACCAAATGAAAGTACGAGAGAATGCTTCACTATCTATGCAATTGGAAATTTGAGGACAGAGACTTGATTATATTAGTAGGTAACTAGCGCCCTTTCAATACCTAGCCTTGATAATCTTGTGGACTATGATATTTCATGTAGTATTTTAGTCTATTACGAGACTGGTCCACTAATTGATTATGCATTATTTTTATTAAAGTTCTAACCATGCAAAAAAGAAAAGTAATAATTAATGTAATAAAATTGTGCAAACAAGTATAATAAAACAAAAATGTGCAATCAACAATCCTAATATTGTCTCTAAAAAGGAAAGTCGTACAAAACACCCCTAATGTAAAACTCTAAAAGCTCATTCAATTGAGTTTAAAACTTTTTAGGGGTTTTCTTATTTATTATGCTAAAATATAGATGTTTATTCAGAAGGAAAAATCTAAAATTGGTTCAAGACTTGTAGTATTAATACTAAAAATCTATGAAATCAATTGTGGTCACTATCCTAAACATTTTTAAAATATTTCTTTTTATTTCTTTTTATGTTTTAAATTTTTTTATATATTTTTTAAGAACTTATTTATTTGCATGATTTTTTTGAATTTCTGAATTTCTGAAATTTTTTAAATTTTTTATGTTTTAATTCAAAAAAATGACTTCGGACCAGGTAAGAGACACTTGGTCCGACTTGCTGACCTGGACCCTAATGGTACAGGTTGGGTTTACAAATTAGGCCAAGCTTAAGGCCCAACTCAAGTCTAAAAGAAAAAACTTCAAAACAAGATTGGGCCAAATCTGGAATAGGCCCAATCCAACTTGCCTAAATAATTTAGCCTAGCCCTTTAGCCCCCCGAAAGAGCCAGCCCAACGCCATTTACTCAGCCCAACTCAGGCTTCAATTTCGAATTATTTATTATTTAACTTTTTTCAATTTATTATTTCTTTTTTTTCTGCTTCATCTTCTTCTATTACTCTTCTTCTACCAAAAAAATGTTAAAATTATTTTTAATTCTATTATGTTATATCAAACTTTATGGATGATATCGACGGCTATCCAACTTTTCTAGTAACCATTTAAACCGGCCAACAAAAAAAAATTTCAAACAAAATTTTCGGCTATCGATTCAATTATCACCGAATCAATAAAATTGCAAACAAAGAACATTTTAATCAAAACACATGCAAGTAGAGTATAAGTGATGAAAAAAACACTAACTAAATTGGCCTCTAACCGCGGGGGCTATAGGTGTGGGATTTATCATTAAAATTACATGTAATGCCAAATTATATTTCTGCATCCATTAATAGATGTTAAACTTTATACAAACATCAATAAAAGCATGCTTTATACATTCTATACATGATCATACATATGTGAGCTAGCATCATATTTCCAAACCATAAAGAAATACGAGGATTAATGCCAAAAAACCTTAGAAATACACATATGTAGGGTTTCATGTGCATTTTCACCTTCTTAAATATAAATTACAATTTCAATTAATGTAAGTTACAAGCCAGCCCTATATTAGACTAATTAATTATATTTATCTATAGGCTTATGAGAATAATCCTATCAAATATAAATTACAATTTCAATAAATGTAATATTAGAAAAACTCTTGCACATAGTAACAATGATATCTCATGTGCGACTCCTTTGGAAGG
The DNA here is from genome assembly GCA_019926035.1 of Melaleuca alternifolia. NCBI lineage: Eukaryota > Viridiplantae > Streptophyta > Magnoliopsida > Myrtales > Myrtaceae > Melaleuca > Melaleuca alternifolia. The sequence continues at coordinate 73,630 of JAGKPW010000319.1, forward strand.
GTATATGCTTTTGTATGAGATATACGACATGATACGGAAGTAGGCAACATCATCTATTTTTATCAACTCATGCGCATTGCTCAACTCTGTAGATGCTGGTAGCACGTGCTAGTTACTGTCATGCATGATGTTTTCATTTTCCAAGTTGTTGCAATAACTATTCCTTAAATTTGAATGATTGTTGCAGATAAATCTGCACTGGTTAACTGAGTATCTATCTTCTATTTCGGGCTATATTTTATTCGATTTTGGCTCTAGTGTTATCAATTCACTCACAATCCAAAGCAGCAAAAGAATATATGTTCCATTTGGTACGGAAAATAAAGGGTATTCCTCATTTCCGGCCACTGGATGAAAGATAATTGGTTTTATGGAAGTTCTGTACCTACTTGGAATCTAAAGAAGGATACTTACAACCAGTATCTCATCTCGATCCAAGCAAGTTTCCTGGACTATTTGGAGGCAAAGGTGTCCAATCTTGGCATGATGGAAAATGTAATGGCGTGAAGAAAATAAAAATGCCGTTGGAAAGCGTTGTCAACTACATCGCCATTGAGTATGACAGGGATGGCGAGTCCATTTGGTCTTCCAGACATGGTAGAAGTGGCAAAGGCGAGGTTCATATGGTGAATTTATCGGAGTTTTAGCATTAGGAATTGTTATTGAGATATTTTCTTTTACTTTGCTATCATAAAGAAAGTTATCGACTTTTTCAAGTCTTTCAATGCATATCATAAACGGAATTATCTTTGCTGCAAAGACTGATATGGAAGGAAATACCAGAAAGAGAGAAGAAATAGGAGCTAATGATAAATGTAATTAGGTTTAGCATTTGCTCACTTTCTTTTCCTCCGTCCAACTCAATTTCCTATCATTGAAGCACATTAAATGCATACTTAGTAGGTAGTTTGGACTCCCCACGTGAATACTTAACCTCAGTATCCGGTAATATCAGACATGATTTTGGCTCAGTTGTCATTCGCCAAAATTTCAAACTAATATGAGATGGCACGGACTGTTTGGTGAAGAAAAAGTAAGGTTTTTTTGCTGTCCTTTGATATGTCACGAGCTAATTGGCTTTTATTGAAGATCTGGTGCCCATTTTGAATAAATAGGAGTATACTCAGAACCGATTTATTGTTCTGGTCCCTTCAAATCCATTGAGGCGGTAGCACTTGGGATGATGGCGTCCAGACAGAAGTGAGAGAAGTAAAGATAGTTGCTGGATCGGTTAATGACTTCATTACTTTCGAGTATCAAAACAATGGGTCTGCAGTCCAGAGCCTTTAACATGGTGGAAGTGGAGGAGGTGAGACTTACAAGGAATGAGCATCTGTCAGGGACTTGTTTATATATTGTCACATGTGATGTCAGTCAATTTTAAGTTGAGATTATGGTCTTAAGCAGTTTTAAAACTCACATTACGGACATTCACATGGGACTTGTGTTGCAGAGAGTGCATGATATAGATCAAGTTGATGATATTTTACTACAAGTTGCGGATTTATTTTTCCTTTTTGCTACTACGTTTTAAATGCTCCAGATTTGAGTTTAAAGTCCCGGTCTTCTCTGTTGCAGGATCATTTTAAGGGTTACATGACTAAATATGGTCCAATACATCCTGGAATTTGCAACTCAGAGTTAACTCGTACACTAAAGATATGTTAAAACTCATGCACAAGATTGGACCGCTTGATGCACTGAAATGTTTTCTTCTGATATTGTGCCTGGGTAGTCTAACTCGGCCAATCAGTGGGGTTTTGCTTGTATAAATTTTACACTTCTACAGCGGAGATATTGTGATTAAAAGATATCCTTTTCAATTTTTGCAGATTTAACTTCATTACGCCAGAGATTATTTGACTTCTTCTAGTCACACAAGATAATTTTGGATCCGTTGTTATTCGTTCCCCCACATTTCAAGGCAATGAAAGAACTTATGGACCATACGGTATACACAAAAGTTAGTACTTTTCATTTCCTTCAATTGGTGGAAAGATTACGGAAGGTTCGGAACCGTTCTCAATTCGCTTGGCGCCCATATAGGACATTGTTATTGAGAGCTGATCG
>JAGKPW010000320.1:0-32364 GCA_019926035.1 Melaleuca alternifolia
GGACTAGTATAATTTTGAATTGCATAACATATTAGGTTAGTCGCATATAGGGTTCACACTTCATTACATGCATTGCATATTAATGCGTGTGCGCGCGCGCGCACACACACACACATATATAAAGTGAAAATCCCAAGAAAATATTTAAAGCTTCATCCCTATATACTCATTTAATTTGCAACTAAAGATAATAATAAAAGCCACAAAAAAAATCATTTAGCTTGTTTTGTTAGATCATGCTTGTATTTTATTTGCTTTATTGAGTGTTCACATAAATATTTGCACACCTGCATGGACATTTGATATGCTAGTAAATAGAGTTAAAATCAATTCAAGCTGCATGCTAAATATTTTTTTGAACTAAAAAGAAAAGATACTGAAATGACTTTAGAGTAGTTTAGTGTAACCAAGTCCCCGTATCCATAATCTCATGTTCTAGGAGTAAAGTATATCTCCCGATACCAAAAATAGATTAATGATGACTCCAAATGAAATCAATCTTGTAAGATAAGAACTTTAACATAAGTCACGAATTGGTATGGATTTGGGAGAGCTCAAGCTAAGTCAAACTTAATAATCTAATAGCTGAACCCTAGGTGGTGCACCTTCAAAGAGGTCGCGACAATCTTTTCTACCCTGATAAAGTAGTATGGAATGTCAAGAAATATTTCTCTCGTGCATCCTCCAACATTTCGAAGCTAATATTTTATTTGTCAAGAACATCTTGATTAGGAATCAAATGTATTTCTTCAATGTGTCTTTCCAAGATTGTTTATTTTTGTGATAAAGAGCACAATTGATAACCTTGAGAACCAAGGGAAGTCCAATAGATTTGCAAACAATTTTGCAAGATACTTCACCATAGTAATGTGAAAGGCAATCCATTTTGAAAGCATGCTTACTAAAAAGCTAAGGAGCATGGTGATGGCATAATGATTTCATTTGATAGATTTCCAACTCTTCGAGACTTGTTTCCACACTATTTCGCTTCTTCTCTTTGATCAACAAAAAGTTGGTGTCCCTTGTTGTAATAATAATTCTACTCTCAAGACCAAACTGATCACACTTTTCTACAAGTTTTGAGAGCTTCCCAGCCAATTTTTTTTTATACATCCTTTGCTGACTTACAGGAAAAGTTCTATTGCATGTTTATCACTACTCCGCACACAAACAAAAACCCCAAAAAGAAATGTCAATTTATATCATGTAGAAAGTAATCTCTTACACCTTTTCATACTCTAACTCGTTTTTTTTTAAATCACTTTAAATCCATGTCAATTTTTTCAAAATAAATAGTAACTCTATATTATCGTCCATGGTCAAATATGCAAATTATTAATATACAAATGAAACCTTGAATTTTTAAAAGCTGCTCCTTTTCTAGTACTCATGTGTTTTCTAAAAGTTGTAATAGCTACAACAATGAGCAAATTATAAAAAAAGTTCTAAAGCTATTATATGTGTGATAATTTAATCTTGAAGCTTTCAATTTGACCAATTTAGTCTCAATTTTGTGATAAATTGTAAATTTAGTTATTGATATTTTAATTGTACCAATTTTTTAAAATTTTATCAATTTGGTCTTTTCGGTTATTTTTGTTTAGAAACTACTAACGTGATAGTCTAGTCAACATCAACTGTTTTAGTTGGTACAACCGACCTAACATGGATAGTCAACATCATTGATTATTTTTTCTTTTCTCCCCTTTTCCTTCTCCTTTATCTAGCCATCGCCAACCTAAGGCGATAATGGCCTGGCGAGGGTCAAGCCTCATTGGCAAGGCAAAAGTGGGCATATGGAGATCAGAGAGCCCAATGAGTATAAACATCTAATTGTCTTCATGTTTTGAAGAAAAGTGGGCCTAAGAACTGTTAAACACAAACCTTATAATTAATTAATTAGATTAGAGTTGCTCTTCTATTTTTACTCTTGTTCTTTTTGGGTTTTTCTTTGTTTTGGCACTTTCGATGTAAGCTCTAATTTTTATCTCAAAAAGGAAACTTTCTTAAAAAATAGGTTCCCAACTTTATGTGGTTTAATAGTTTGATTAGGTTCCTTTAAAAAGGGTTTTTAATTTTGGGTCCAACTCCTATCTATATATAAGTTAGCTCTTCCACATGAAATAGTATCTCACTTACAATTCACAAATACTAACATACGATTTTTAAGGTTTCAAATATTGAAGAAGTAATTTACGAGCACAAGCTTCCCTTGAAAATAGCATCTAATAAAAGAAAGTTGAGATTGAAATATTGATTGTTCGAGTGTCTTAAGTGTGATTGTAGTTTTTATCATATGGTGTCATGTATAGTGAAATTTAGTGTTGCTTTCTTCACATGGCCATAGGTCACACCGACTTAATACCGAAAATACAGTGTCCGATACATCCTATTATACGGTTCATTTATTGTCCGACTGCTTGTTTTAAGCGCAAGATTCAATGCCTCAATTATAGCAACCATGGAAACAAAAGTGCTGAAGATTGCAATTGCCACTACAGATTTGGATTCGACAAGCGACTTAGAATCTCCTTGAACATATGCTCCATGATTTATTGACCACCTCTTTCGGCCCCTTTAGTTTCGCTTCGCCGAGAGATTGCTGATGGTGTGCGCGGGGATGACGGCGAAGGTTGGATCTCATGTGCAGGTGCTCTTGTTTGATTTTTCTTTGATTTATTTCATTTCAAACTTTCTTACTTGGAAATTTTAGAAAATACTTTTTGTACTTCTTTAATTGAAATAGCCAACTAGGAAGGATGCCAGCATGGCTTTGAGCCGTGATTTAATGGCCATGTCAATAATTTTTTTTAATGGAAGGAACAATATTTACAATATGGTATACAATTTAAAACTGATTTTTCAAAAAAAAAATATATGTCTAATTGAACATTTTCCGGGAGCTTGGGAATTTTTGGTACCTTTATTTCCTTTTCTATACCATAGTCTACTAGTCCTAATAGAATATTTATTCATTAACCTCTTTAATACTTTTTGTTTGTTCGATAATTTGAATTTAACCTCTTTAATTTCCCAGCTGAGTTTATTATGATCATGCTATGCTAATTATGAAAGTCTCCAACTTTTGTTTGGTTTCCTCTTACCATTGAATTGGTTAATTACATGTACCCTAGCAATATATTTTGTGTAGGTTTAGTTTGTTACAAATTTCCTCTAACATGGTCACTTGTAGGGTGAGCAATGGTTTAGGGTCAACCCTAGACCAACCAAACTCGGTCGGTCCTAGTCGGGTTCTTAAAACGATTGGGTCAGTCCTTAGTCTTGAAATTTCTAACCTGGTACTGTGCAGATTGGTCATTGGTCTTAGGATTCTGGATTGATCCAACCCGAACCAATATGACATTATGAATCTACCCCTTTTCTCTCCAAACCTAGGAGAGAAGCCCAAGAGCAGCTGCTTATTTTCGCTAAGCCTAGGACCAATAGTAGAAGCCTCTCTTTTGAACTTTTTTTATGCTAATGCATCCCGATTGCTTTATGACTATTTCATGGTTTGTATCACGTATTTTAGACTTTTTTATGCTTTCATTGTATTTCATATCTTCTTTTTTGTGGTTTGTAGTTTCTACCAAATGGAGATTTATATTATTATCTTATATTTATGTTTGACATTCATTGGTGCTCATAGTTTGGTTACTTTAATATCACATTATAGATGGATATAAAATTTGAAATAGTACGTTCGTCCCTTCGAAGAAATGCAATAAATGATTATAGGAAAATAATTTAGTGATCCAGAGTTGACAGGGTCGGTCTGGTCCTTGGTCCCAAGCACAATAGATCGGTCCTCGTCCCAAAAATTGAGGACTGACATTGTGTGGGTTGGTCTTAGGGTTGAGTATTGAACCAGCCCAACCCGGACCATGCTTACCCTTAGTCACTTGGTAGATATGAGTTTTGGTATGCTTTATTTAATGCTATTATGATGATGATTGATGTAATTTTTCTTTAAAAAATTATCTGCATATCTTTATTTGTTTATTTTATTAACTTAGCTTAAGAAAAGGGAAAAATAGTACAAAATGTGGATATGCTTCTTTAAAAGTCAAAAGAAAGAAAGTGATGAAACATTGGCTGATCGTTTGAAAGGAGACAATCGAGTAAAGAAATGGGAAGGGAAAAGCAAAATGAAGAAAATAAGGCAACACAAAGTACTTGTGAAAATGACGAGTACATACTAGGTGTCGGCCATACATAGGTCTCCCCCTTGAAGGACCGAAATGCGTAATAGATTATTAGATTATTAGATGAGACATATGACATTATCCAATAGGATTCGATGGAATTCGATATTAGATTAGCAAAATGTCTCTATCACTGGACAATTTAATCATAGAAAATTAGGCTTTTGTGCTTTTCTACTATATATGAAGATCCCAAGTCAAACTTACAATGGAACCAAGAAAGCTATACATTAATCAAATTCAATTTTTAGGCCATTTACATTGCACAATAAAAGAGAAGGTACACACTCTCATGCAACCCTTGACTTACATCTCAAGGTTTTGATTTGTCAATAGACCTTTTCGATGGAGCCGTAGTACGAAAATTGACAACGATGCTTCCAATTGTTCTACTTCCTTCTGATCTTTAAGTTTGATCGACTAAGTAAACCTTACATATTCACATCCATCGTCAGTGGACTCACCTAACATTGGGCATACATGAATATAGGGAAACTAATAACCGGCATTTTTTTATTTATTTGTCCTATTAAATTAGCTTAAGAAAAGGGAAAAAAATATTAGTAAATGTGGATATGCATCTTTAAAAGTCAATAGAAAGAAAGTGATGAAAGGTTGGTTGATTGTTTGAAAGGAGACAATTGAATGAAGAAATGGGAAGGGAAATGCAAAATGAAGAAATAAGGCAAAACAAAGTACTTGTGAAATGACGAGAGTACCAAGTGTCAATCATACATAGGCCTTCCCCTTGAAGAACCAAAATACTTAATAGATTATTAGATTATTAGATGAGGTAGATGACATTATCCAATCGGATTCGATGTAATTTGATGTTAGGTTAGCAAAATGTCTTTGTCGATGGGCTAGTGAATCATAAAAAAATTAGACTTTTGTGCTTTTCTATGATACAGGAAGATCCCAAGTCAAACATACAATGGAACTAAGAAAGCTATACATTAATCAAACTCACTTTCTGGGCAATTTGTATTGCACAATAAAAGAGAAGGTGCAATCTCTTATGTAACCCTTGACTTACATCTCAAGATTTGATTGATCAGTAGACCTTTTTTATTGAGCCGCGGTATAATATTGACAACGATGCTTCCAATTGTTCTACTTCCTTCTGATCTTTAAGTTTGATCGACTAAGTAAACCTCACATATTCACATCTATCATAAGCAGACTCGCCTAACATTGGGCATCCAAGAATATAGGGAAAATAATTATCGGCATCTGTTTTCTAAGAAATAGTATAGTACTCTAGCATTTCTTTATTTGTTTATCCTATTAAGTTAGCTTAAGAAAAGGGAAAAAAATAGTAGTAAATGTGGATATGCATCTCTAAAAGTCAATAGAAAGAAAGTGATGAAAGGTTGGCTGATTGTTTGAAAGGAGCAATCAAGTAAACAATGGGAAAGGAAAAGCAAAATGAAGAAATAAGGCAAAACAAAGTACTTGTGAAATGACGAGAGTACCAAGTGTCAATCATACATAGGCCTTCCCCTTGAAGGACCGAAATACTTAATAGATTATTAGATTATTAGATGAGGTAGATGACATTATCCAATCGGATTCGATGTAATTTGATGTTAGGTTAGCAAAATGTCTTTGTCGATGGGCTAGTGAATCATAAAAAAATTAGACTTTTGTGCTTTTCTAGTGATACATGAAGATCCCAAGTCAAACATACAATGGAACTAAGAAAGCTATACATTAATCAAACTCACTTTCTGGACAATTTGTATTGCACAATAAAAGAGAAGGTGCAATCTCTTATGTAACCCTTGACTTACATCTCAAGATTTGATTGATCAGTAGACCCTTTTTATTAAGTCGCGGTATAGATATTGGCAACGATGCTTCCAATTGTTCTACTTCCTTCTGATCTTTAAGTTTGATCGACTAAGTAAACCTCACATATTCACATCTATCATAAGCAGACTCGCCTAACATTGGGCATCCATGAATATAGGGAAAATAATTATCGGCATCTGTTTTCTAAGAAATAGTATAGTACTCTAGCATTTCTTTATTTGTTTATCCTATTAAGTTAGCTTAAGAAAAGGGAAAAAATAGTAGTAAATGTGGATATGCATCTCTAAAAGTCAATAGAAAGAAAGTGATGAAAGGTTGGCTTATTGTTTGAAAGTTGCAATTGAGTAAACAATGGGAAGGGAAAAGCAAAATGAAGAAATAAGACAAAACAAAGTACTTGTGAAATGACGAGAGTACCAAGTGTCAATCATACATAGGCCTTCCCCTTGAAGGACCAAAATACTTAATAGATTATTAGATTATTAGATGAGGTAGATGACATTATCCAATCGGATTCGATGTAATTTGATGTTAGGTTAGCAAAATGTCTTTGTCGATGGGCTAGTGAATCATAAAAGAATTAGACTTTTGTGCTTTTCTATGATACATGAAGATCCCAAGTCAAACATACAATGGAACTAAGAAAGCTATACATTAATCAAACTCACTTTCTGGACAATTTGTATTGCACAATAAAAGAGAAGGTGCAATCTCTTATGTAACCCTTGACTTACATCTCAAGATTTGATTGATCAGTAGACCTTTTTTATTGAGCCGCGGTATAGATATTGACAACGATGATTCCAATTGTTCTACTTCCTTCTGATCTTTAAGTTTGATCGACTAAGTAAACCTCACATATTCACATCTATCATTAGCAGACTGGCCTAACATTGGGCATCCATGAATATAGGGAAAATAATTATCGGCATCTATTTTCTAAGAAATAGTATAGTACTCTAGCATTTCTTTATTTGTTTATCTTATTAAGTTAGCTTAAGAAAAGGGAAAAAATAGTAGTAAATGTGGATATGCATCTCTAAAAGTCAATAGAAAGAAAGTGATGAAATGTTGGCTGATTGTTTGAAAGGAGCAATCGAGTAAACAATGGGAAGGGAAAAGTAAAATGAAGAAATAAGGCAAAACAAAGTACTTGTGAAATGACGAGAGTACCAAGTGTCAATCATACATAGGTCTTCCCCTTGAAGGACCAAAATACTTAATAGATTATTAGATTATTAGATGAGGTAGATGACACTATCCAATTGGATTCGATGTAATTCGTTATTAGGTTAGCAAAATGTCTATGTCAATGGGCAAGTGAATCAAAGAAAATTAGGCGTTTGCGCTTTTCTACTATATTTGAAGATCCTAAGTCAAACTTACAATGGAACCAAGAAACCTATACATTAATAACTCACTTTATGGGCCATTTGTATTGCACAATAAAAGAGAAGGTGCACACTCTCACGCAACCCTTGACTTACATCTCAAGGTTTTGATTGGTCTGTAGACCTTTTCAATGGAGCCACAGTGCGGAAACTCACAACGATGCTTCCAATTGTTCTACTTCCTTTCGATCTTTAAGTTTGATCGACTGTGTAAACCTCACATATTTTCGTCTATCGTTAGCGGACTCACCTAACATTGGGCATCCATGAAATAGGAAAAATAATTATCGGCATTTCTTTATTTGTTTGTCCTATTAAGTTAGCTTAAGAAAAGGGAAAAATAGTAGAAAATATGGATATGCATCTTTAAAAGTCAACAGAAAGAAAGTGATGAAAGGTTGGCTGATTGTTTGAAAGGAGACAATGGAGTAAAGAAACGGAAAGGGAAAAGCAAAATGAAGAAAATAAGGCAAAACAAAGTACTTGTGAAATGATGAGAGTACCGAGTGTCGACCATACATAGGTCTCCCCATTGAAGGACCAAAATAATTAATAGATTATTAGATGAGATAGATGACATTATTAAATATGATTCGATGTAATTCGAATTAGGTTAGCAAAATGTTTCTGTTGATGGGCAAATGAATCATAAAAAAATAGGCTGGTGGTGAATCTCCTTCGATCACCAAAGATTCAGATTTAGCAACATTCAATCGAAGGAGATTTTTTAGTTGATCAAACTTGATCTCTTTCAACCAACATATGACGAGTTTTAACTTGGAAAAATGTTTCAAATATCTCAAGTTGGAAAAGAATGGCTATTCTATCGGTGATTGGACATCTCTTAATTCCAAAAGAGAAGGACTAGAAAGAAGCCTTGTGAGAGATCAAGGATCATCACAATATATGCTAAGTGCCCAAAGCTGAGAAGGCCATGTGACATTCCAATCCTCCATTTTTGCTTACTTGCCCATTCACTTGGATAAAGTTTTTCTAGGGTTGCCAAGTATAGACCCAGCTCCAAAATAGAGAACCGTTAGGCTTGTAGGAATTTCGGGAGAAGTACACTAAAAGTTCAAAATTTGTGTATGACGCTCACTTTAGTGTTATTTTTTCATAAAGACAATCACTCTAGTACCAACTTCGATTTCTTTGACCAGAAATCCGATGTGGCATTTTTTATTAATATTTTGACCCCACGTGGCTCGCCGGAAGTGCCAAGTCAGCATTTGAAATAATTAAAAATTAAAATTCCAATAAATAAAATAAAATTAATTATATTAAAAATTAAAAAAAAGAGGGTTGAAGGAGGAGGGCGACAAGCCCTCGCCACCGTCGCCCCCCATCATCGGGAAGGGCCGGTGAGGGTGGGGATGGTTAGCGAGGGTCGCCGGCCCTAGTCACGCTAGCCATGGGCCGTCGACCCTCGCCAATGGTAGGCGAGGTCCCTCGCAAGCCCTCACCCAGATCTAGGAGTAGGTCACGGCCCTCGCCTGCTTAAATTATCTTTGTTTGACTTGATCAATGTTAACTAGTTAAAATAATAAAATAAAGTGCATTCTCTTTATACAAGAAAGGAGGCACGAGCAGAACAGGAAAAGAAAAGAGAATAGCAAAGAAAACAAAGGAAAGGGCAAAGAAGTATATGCCACGGTCTCCTCCGTAGGCTATATTAACTTAGTTTCTCAATGTTCGTTAAGGATTTATGTCCTTTGTTCATATATTTGGAGAAAGTTTGGAAACCAAGCCCATATTTCGGATCTTTGTAAATTTTGAGTTAGTGGTTTAAATCTAGGAGTTGATAAGTTAAGAAATTACAAGGGATAGAGAGTTTAGGGTGTTATAGAGCTATAAGATTTTACAGTACTCAATTTGAGCTTATGGTTTCCTGAAAAAAACTTTCAAAGTTATGCATGCGTGCTGGAACAATAGCAAATTTCCTGCTTTAGTAACGGATTTGGCCTGTCTTTAAAACTGATGAAGCTTAGGGTATCTAAATATTTCAAAAGGGCTTCCATTATAAAGTAGATTTGCTCAAATTGGAGTTCATTGGTGAGAGTTGTGGTGCAAAAACAAGTATGATGTGCAAGCTGTATTGGACAACAGTGAATAGTCACTACAACGAGCCTTTTGTTGTTGCATATGAGTCGATTGATTAACAAATAAGTGTAGTTTAGTCGAGCCATTAGTTAAAGCAATGTTTTACTTAGTTTTGATGTCAATTCTTGTTTAATTGATAGGATTACGAGATTGTCGGCTCAAATTGCTTTGTTATTTGATTTTGGGCATTCTGAGGTGAGTAGTGTTGAACTCTTCTTGGGTTTTGTAAATTCGTGTGTTGAAGTAAAAAGTGATTTGATTATATAGATTATGTAAATAAGCTAGACTGAATGTTTACTACTTTTTGGTTATTATGAGGTGGTTTGAGAAACCTTTCTTGAAAAGTAGTGTGTGCTACTTTGTAAATTTTGGTTTATAGGATAACTTCTAAGAAGAATAGAGAGATTGTTTAGAAAGGGGATTTTGGTCGATGAACTGGGTTGCAAAATATTATATGTTTTGATTTGTTAAATTGATTTATGATACTGATTTTGGATTGTTCTTATGGAAAGAATTGATTTATGAAAAGTTATATGTTTTGATACGAAACGAATTGTGATGTGGATTGATCAAGGACTAACTACTACCCAATGACACGAGTCTCACAAGAGCTACCTTTAGGATTTTGTACTATCCATATGGGTTAGTCAAAGGCTAGATCCTACAAGGTGGCACAATTATCATAGGAGCAACCTCTAAGGCCTTGTAGACTAAGAAGCACCGACACTCTCCGGGACCCTTCGTGTCGTGTCCGACACTTTGACACGTGTCCGACACTCTCCAACATGCTCCGACACCCGATCAACGCGTGTCGAAAAATTCGACACGCGGTCAATTATCTCCAACACACGAGTCAGAAATTCCAACACTTGACTCCGACACGTATGGGGTTATATTTACGTATTTCCAATACTTATGGCTATGGGATCTAAATATAAACATATGATGATGATATTAAAAGCTACAAAAAATTTTCAATACTTCTGGACTTTTCTCAGTCGCACGCACCCGAGGTACCTCTCGTTCTCTTCTTTCACCGTGAGTCTCTCATCGGTGTTGCTTCACCTTTTACTCTCAAAATTTCATCTTTTTGCTCATCTCAGGTTAGCAAGTTGTGTTATTTCATTTTCTTTTTCAATTTAGCATCTTGGATTTCTTTATAATGCGATTTGGGATTTTTTACAAACCCTAGAGTTAGTTTGGGGAAATGAGGATTTTGGTCATTTTATTGATTGTTATAATAAAATGTAGTTGAATTTGTCAAATTAAAACGATGAATGATATTAACAAATATAGATTAATTTTTTTACTAAAGATTAATTCTATGCTATTATTATTATTTAGTTATTTATGTATTTATATATAAAAATATTTGTTTAATATATAACGTGTCGGAACGTGTCGAAATTTTTTACTTTTTGAGAAATGACGTGTCAGCGTGTCGTGTCGTGTCGCGTGTCGCGTGTCTGTGTCGGTGCTACATACAAGCAAGGTCTAAGTGGGAACCACCTTTAGGGTCTTGTACTATTGATATGTTAGTAAAGGGTTACATGCTAAATGGTTATGCGAGTATTATGGGAACTATCTCTATGGCCTTGTATTATTGATATACATAAATCAATGACTAAGCGCTCCACATTGATATAATTTCATGGGAGCACCTCTAGAGCCTTGAGTTGGATAGTAACCATGGAATTGATCATTGTATATGTGATTTGAGGTTGATGAATGATAGAGACCATTGACATGTGATTTGATGCTATTGACCAGTGAACTGACAATATGATATCATTGATAAAATGGGTACTTCTGCTATGAATTAGTTATATTGACATAATAGATAACTCATTTTGATCTTCTAAGTTTGTTATATTCTAGATTTGGTTTAAATGTAAATGAGCTACATTTTTGTGTCTTAAACGTGCGTTGTGAATTTTCCATCCGCTTAAAAGAGTTTTATATTACTTATTTGGCCGTAGTTGCTCATTTCATTCAGTTTATTTGTTCTTCGAGTTCCTCAGGGAGTTGCAAGTAGGACAAGAGGGTTCATATTTTCAGGAGGATATTTGAGATAGTGATATTTTTGGATATAAGTATTTTATGTTAGAGTGGAACTCTTTAGTTTATCTGTTAGTTGGAGATGTCTATATCATTTTGAAGGATTGTAGAAATTTTGATCATGTAACTATATGACTTTTTATCATCTATATATTTTGATACTAAGTTTCGTTATTATTACGTTTGAGAATATGTCCTTTGGGTAAAAGAACAATGATGACATTCTCCTATCTTGGAGGAATTGGGATGTGATGATCCAAATCTAGCTGGTCTCATGGATGTCGGATCAACATACTTGATGAAAATCAGCTTACCTTTCCCCAGTTTCTTGTAGAGACTAATGTGCCGCATGTAAGTTGTAACTCGAAATCCTTGGTGATATATGATGCAACATGTTGACATTGATAACATGCCATAATTATAACCCCGCACAACAAAAGAAATTCTAGTTTGGTTTTTCATCATTCTACTTATTATGGCACCCAAAGGTCATCAGATAAACTTTCATGACAAAGCAAGCAACAAAATTTTCTTCTGAAACATGAAGTCAGCTAATATAGCTAGTTCAACCAAAAGAACGTCAACTTGATGAAAGCCCTAATCTTCTTCCATTGAAAGTTGCAATAGTTTCTTGACACATATGATTTGCATGGCAATGCACTGAATTCATGCCAAATTTGTTAGTCATAAAAGCACAAGATCAATTGCCTCCGCTTCCTGTGATATACTTTCTCAACGTTAAGTTGTTGGGAAAATCTTATAATTTGTGATTATTTGTTGACGCGAGCAACAGAGGAAAAAAGGTGCCCTGAAGGACCAAATTAGATATTTGACTCAGTTAGAATTTCAAACGAATATGAGAATCTAGAAGCCACTCGATGTGGAATTTGTCCACAGCAGCCACAAAGAACGCTCGAGATCTATGAGAAGTCAGTTAGGACACTCAAGATAGGTACTATGGGGATGATCAAAGTTAAACTTTTTTCAGATAGTCCTTGCCAATGTAGCTCTGACAGTTTGTACAATAGTCAGGTTGAATTCTGAGAGATCTCATGGCCACATAAGTGAGATGTTTGACTTCTATGTAGTACGCCTTGCTTGACATGGCAAATCAATTGGATCAAAATTTAATATAAGAAACGTTTGGGAAAATAAACATTGTCCATGGTCGCATATGTGGGATATTAGTTCGCCTTGAATGAGATGTTTTATCAATCATATTGTACATAATGTAAAAAACGTGTTTTAGAAAGATGAACGTTTTGCTTCTCCGTTCCTTATTCTCTCCACCTGTTTGACATATGATGCAATGGCCTATAAATACCCATCAATTAGGTTTTGACACTCCCAGAAAAGCCTCTAACCTCTAGTAGTCTTCATCTATATCTGTTGCGGTCACCTAAATCTAGAGAAGAGCGAAAAAGAAATGTCCCTTCAAATCTCTGCAGCTCCATCTTCTCCTCCAGCTAAGGAAACAGGCCACATCGCTGAACGTCGAACAGCAAATTATCATCCAGACATATGGGGGGATTATTTTCTCAATTATGCTTCTGATTCCAACGCCATGGTTGCATTTAATTTATTCATTTTGTTGGATTATATTCGGAATTTTTTTTCCATTGTTATGTTTTTTTTTTTAAACTAAGGGCACATAACATAATTATCTTGAATTACTGGGCACCATCTCGCAGCATTTGACAAAGAAAAGTAAAAGAAGTTCCAGTTGAGTTGATACTCCATGAATGCGTTGGTCCTCACATGATTCAAAATTTTTACATGAACATTTTGGCATGCACATATGACTTAACAAATGTGGAAAGAATTTCGCCACTATAACTAAAGCTAGTCATGATGGAATAATTTTTAGGTAATTTTAGTTGTTTTTTTTTATCGTAGTGAATTGGGTCATAAGCAACCTAATGTATTTCTTTCATTCTTCCTAAAATTTATGTCATTATCCTCCAACTATTGTTTGAACCTTCAAATTTATGTTTATTGTAGAGTCCTCATGCCACAGCAGAGGATCGGATTGAGAGATTGAAGGGAGAAGTGAAGAAGATGTTGACAGAAGCTATGGATAAGCCTCTGCAGAAGTTGAACTTGATCGATCAAATCCAACGCTTAGGAATTGCCTACCATTTTGAAACTGAGATTGACCAGCAGCTGGAACAAATCCACAAAAACTATTTTGAATTTCATTACAGCGATGATGTTGACCTACACACAGTTGCTCTTCTCTTTCGATTGTTCCGACAACAAGGTTACACAATTTCAAGCGGTATGTAATGTTCTAATTCTCATTGATGGATCACTGTTGAAATTATATTGAAAGATACTAGTTGATGATCCATTTGATTGATTTGAGCGGACACATAACATATTTAGTTCACTCTTGTTTTGATTTTTTTTAAGTGGACTTTTCCTCTATACAGTCCCGAGTTCTTCAATTTTTTTTGCTTTGAAAGGTGAATAGTCCTTTCTTCTACTTCCTCGGTTTAGTACGTCATTTTTCCATAGATTTCAGTTGACCTAGATCTTGAACTTAAATATTTCATAATATCTCATGATAGCATCTTTTCCCACGTTTTCATTTGACCATTCAGAAATCTTTAACAAGTTCAAGGATAGCAAAGGGCATTTCAGGGAATCACTCGTTGCCGACGCGCAGGGGCTACTAAGTCTATTTGAAGCTTGCCATCTAGCGTTTCATGGTGATGATATTTTGAATGATGCCCTTGCTTTTACTATAACTCACCTGAAATCAATTGACCAAGGAAAAGCAAGCCCTAATCTAAAAAAACAAGTGAGACATGCCCTAAACCAACCAATCCACAAGGGTATACCAAGGCTAGAGGCGAGGCATTACATTCCACTCTACCAAGAAGAGCCATCACATAATGAAGTCCTGCTATCCTTAGCTAAACTCGATTTCAATTTATTGCAAGAGCAACACCAGAAGGAACTCGGCAACCTTACAAGGTTAGCTTCATGATAGCATGTCTAAAGTAGCTAGATGTTTTAAGAGCACTAAATCGTCAAAGGTTGACTGGTACAATTTCAATTTTACTTGGAAGGTAAAATTCATTGGTAAGTGACAACGAGTGTTGATCTCTTTGGATCATCAGTCTAAAGTAGTTTTTATAATTCCATCAATGATGTGTTCACCTTATGTAAGATTTGCTGGTAAACTATAGGTGGTGGAAAGATTTAGAAGTAGAAAGGAAGTTCCCATTTGCTCGAAATAGGCTTGTGGAGATGTATCACTGGATGTCGGGAGTTTATTATGAGCCGGATTATGAAGTGGCTAGGGAAATACTAACCAAAATGGCCAGCGTGGTTACCATTATTGACGACATATATGATGCCTATGGCACATTTGAAGAACTAGAACTCTTCACAAAAGCAATTGAAGGTACAGCTCGCACTTGGATGCTTTTCTCAATTTTGCCAATTCTAAACGTACTTATTCTAATTTGATCAACCTTTCTGAGCTTGAGTTTAGGTGGGATATTGATGCCAAAGATGGATTGCCAGAGTACATGCAAGCATGTCACAAGATAATTCTTGATTTGTATGATGAAATTGGCTACGAGGTGAACAGAAAAGGACGATCATACCGACTCTTCTATGCAAAAGAAGAGGTAAGCGATTCGAAGTTATATCAATCAAATGCAATTTTTTACTCTGTCCACCAGTGACAAACAATCGGGTTTTTGGATAAGGATGAGAGATTGCCATATATTTTAAGTCCACCAAACACATTAAAGTTCGAATAATGACGTAACTTTATGTTTGAGAATGAATCCTTAGATGAAAAACCTAGTGAGAGCATACTTCGTCCAAGCCAAATGGTTCCACCAAAACCATGTACCAACGATGGAGGAGTACATGCCCAATGCATTAGCAAGTGTGGCTATTGAACTGCTACTGGTGGTGACGTTGCTGGGAATGGAAGATATTGCAACAAAAGATGCTTTTGACTGGCTGTTATACGGCGACTCCAAGATGGTGAAGGCTGTAAAATTAGTCGGTCGGCTGATGGATGATATAGCTGGGCACAAGGTAAAAAAAGCTATACCAGTGAACAAAATTAATTTATGTAGATTTTGTCTTATAGATTTTATCAATAGGAGAAGAAAGAAAATAAGATGTCTGTTTACAGTTTGAGCAAGAGAGAGGCCACGTGGCATCTTCAGTGGAGTGTTTCATGAAACAACACGGAGTTACAGAGGAAAAGGCTAAGGAGGAACTCCGTAAACAAGTGGCCGATGCATGGAAGGACATTAACGAAGGGCTGCGCCGTCCAACCATCGTCCCCTGGCCACTCGTGGTGAGATTACTCAATTTCGCTCGAGCCATGCATATAGCGTATAAAGATGAGGAAGATTACTTCACTCATGCTGAAACCAAGTTTAAAGAGCATGCGATTGCTCTGTATGTCAATCCATTGCCGATGTAATGGTCTGGAAGAACAAGGTTAATTACCAAGCCGTCGTAGATTACGTGAGACAGTTCTTCCAATCTGTTTTATGTATAATTTGAATTATGTGTCAGCACTTCATCAGTGCTCTTCTCGGGCCTGAGAGCCCCTTTTTTCCGAGGATTGCGAGTGAAATAAAATAAGGAGTCTGTAAAGTACAACATTGTAATATATTAATGCTCTACATAATGAGTGGTTCAATTCCTTGTTCTATATCAAACACGTTTCATTTGAATCCCATGCAAAGGGGGCGGAGACCAATTCTGCTCCGCCCCTCTCACTTTCCGGCCAGCAGACCGTCCAACGACCGCTGCCGAGATGTGCGACACGGTCTGCCCAGCTACCCAGACGGAGCCCTGTGAGAGGTCCAGGGACTGAACACCTGGGCTGGAAGCACTAACGAAGGCCCCGAACTCTGGGCACAACCTCCGGCCACGCCCAGCTTTTCTTTGGCATTTTAACAAACAGCCAACGCGCGAGCGAGATCAGCCGGTTTCGGGACTGAGCAAGACCGGGCTATAACCCATGGCACACAGCAAGCACACCAGACGTACACCCAACATGTAACGACCGTGCTCGGTCCGGTTCGCAATTTACGGCTAAATTGGGATTTTTCGGGAAATGGGATAATTTCCCGGGTATTTGCGAAATTTGGAAAAATATTGGATTTAACGCAAATTTGAAGTTTAAAATTTTATTGGGGCCCAAAACATTTTAAATTTCAATTTGGGAATTTTCAGGAATTTTTCGGGAAATTTTCAGAATTTTAAAATTATTTTTCCGAATTTCGGAAATTAAAATATATTATTTTAATTAAAAATCCCAGACCGGCCAGCGAACCGGCCGGTCCGGCCGTGCACGCCGCCGGTCCGACCAGGTCGAACCGGGTGGCACGTGCCCCGCACGCGCCTCACGGCTTCCCTCTCTCCTCTCTCTCTGTGGCATTAGGTCGAACAGTTGATGGACGTCCATCAACTGTTCAACCCATCGCTTCCACCGGCCAATCAGCCCTGCAGCCACCCACCCCTGACTTGGAGGAGACCGTCGGAGGGGACTACGGCCGTGGGGGAGGCGGCACGTGGCAATCCGGCCCCGCTCACCCACCCCACTCGGCTTAAAACCGAGTGGGCAAGGGTTTTCGGGGAAGTTTTTCACCGAGTTCCTGGCCTCCTCTCCACGCGTTCTTGGCGTCCCCTTGAAGCTGGTGACTCCCTCTTCCGAACGCCTCCGACCTCCGCCGCCGCCTCGCCGCGAGCCGCCGGAAACAGCCAGTTGCAGGAGGCTTTGCGACCAGCCGTCCGGGAGCTTTTCTGGAAAAAGGCCAGAACCGTGTGCGAGCAGCCGACTTCACGGAGCCGCCCCGCCGTGCTCCGGCCACCCCAGGCCGAGCCACCGCCGCCGTTTGACACGTCGTGACGCAGGCTCCCCGAACCGACCAACACCAAGCTCCGACGAGACCCCAGGCCGACGCACAGAGGCGAGTTCCGAGCCTTCACGACCAGCCGGAAAACCGCAAGGAAGGGGCCACGATCCGGTCCGTGACCCAGCCGACCTGATCCGTGACCCAGCCACGACCCGATCCGTGACCCAGCCACGACCCGATCCGTGACCCAGCTGATCCGGTCCGTGGCCTGGCCAAAATCAATCCCTGACCCATCCGTCCGATCCGTGCACCGATCCGCCCGATCCGTGCACTGATCCGAGCCGACCCGTGCACGACCCGTGCCTGACCCGTCCGGCCCGTGCACTGACCAGGCCAGCAGAGGAGGAACCGGGCCACTGACCAGGCCTAGTAGCCAGGCCCGAAGGCCCAGCCGACACGGCCCGGCCAGCAGCCCCGCGGGCCCAACTCGTGGGCCCGACCCGTGAGGCTCAGCCCGGCCCACTTTCAGGCCTAGTTTTCAACCCAGGCCCACTCAGCCGGCCCGGAGGAAAGGGAAAGAAGGCCCGACCCGAAAAAAAAAAAAAAAAAAAAAAAAAAAAAAAAAAAAAAAAAAAAAAAAAAAAAAAAAAAAAAAACAGGAGGAGGAGCTCAGCAGCAGGCTTGTTGGGACACTCTCCAAGTGAGTGGATCCTAACCTTTTATTTGGCGCATCTCCGTTTTAGTAGAATTTAGCGGGTAGAATTTGGGGCGATTAGAACGGCTAGGGCGATTAGAATTGGTTTAAGCGTAAACTGCAATTCGTATAGAATTAGACCTCATGCTTGGTTTATCTATTAGCCTAGTCGAGTAAAGGATTGCTTGTTTGGACCACGATTAGTGGTCGGGCCAACTTGTATTGGTCAAGGGTGTCCCTTCTCGTGAAATTATGAGAACACACTCGTGCTCAGTTCAGACTGGGAGTAGTCCGATCGAATTCCCCGAAATTTTGCGATCAGAGTTGGGACTTACTCGAACTGGCATCTTGGGTGGTTGAGTAGTATTTTACACTCCTTTACCGCTTTATATTAAAGTTAATTTATCGTTAATGTCTTTTACTTAGATGCATTTAAATTATGTTTTTCCTCGCCTAATTAAGTAGTTTAAATTTTATAGTTTACTCCGTAATTTTGATCACGCCTATTTAATTTAGATTGCAATTTATTTACTATCTCGCTCATTTATATGGTTGAGTTAGACGATACCCTGCGACCCGGCTTAGACACCCCGATTGGTTGTCGATTAGTGGAGAGTAGTATATTCCGATTGTGGGGCCAAGGGATGTGAGACTAAAGGTAGGTCTTACCTAGTTCTGCCTGTTACCGCCCGGAGACTGAGAGGGGATGGGACGTCCAGGGACCCTAGGACTGGGCTGATTCTAATCTAGGGTTATGGTTTGCTCACTGAGACCGTGGAATCTCACCCCACCACCCCACCACACCAGGACCTCAGAATGGAGACGGACAGCTCCGATTCGGAGAACATGGCGGTGGAGGACCATCTCATGGAATGGCCTTCCGAGGAGGAGGAAGCTCAGGATCAGCAGGCGCCGGACCCTCAAGATCAGGAGGAGGATTGGGACCAGGAGCTGGATCGACTGCTGGAGATGCAAGACCCGGGGCCGATGAGGACCTGGAGGACGTCGGGGGATACTTGCCGCCGGATGTCCCCTTTGAACCGGATGAATTACCCGAGGACGAGGAAGAGTACGAGCTAGGAGTGAATCCTGAGGCTCCTCAGAGTAGGGGAGAGGTCATAGACACTAATGTCCAGGAAGACGGGCTGATCGTCGAATTCCACCGGGAAACGGGGTGGATCTGGAGCACTAGGAGGGATATCTGGTACCCACACCAGCACGTGAAGGTCTACTCAGGGTTCCAGGAAACCGAACTAGAACTCTTGCACGAGAGGTGTGAGGTGCCGCAAGGGGGCTACCTGTCGGACTTTAAAGACCCCGAAGGAGAGGACGATTCAGAGGACGGTACGGTAATCGACGGGAAGCCTTCATGTGAGAGGACTTGGCCCAAGCCCTCGACCACTCCTTAGGATAGCCTTAGTCTTCCCTAACTTAGACCGCAACTTTTGTGTGTATAGCTGAGCGGTGCTAGTGTACGTAGGTCTTGTATGACTCACTTTTGGGCCACTCCCCTCTCCCGTACTTGTGATGTGTACCCTTTTTGAAGAACCTTCTGGTATTAGAACTGACGGCGATCTTGGATTGTAAAATTGATGCTGATGGAATGAAAAAACGTTTCCTGAAAAGTGTGGTATTTAATTGGATCCTGAAGTAATTGCTACGACCCCGAAACCGGGGCGTGACAGCTTGGTATCAGAGCGAGGTTGTGACCTAGGAAAAGGTCACCTAGTTAGAGTGATAAGGAGCGACGTTTATTCAAGATGGACAGTTGGCAGCACACACTCTACCGAAACTGTGAACCTTGGTTAGGTCTGACCACTAGGATAGGGGACCAGACTGAGGTTAGCTCAAGACCCCCACTTGACCTTAGGCTTGGTGTCAATTGTTTAGCTGCGTTGGCACGGTATGGGACGTGTGCAGCAAAGCCGGACATTGGCTAGAGACCATAGGGCTTGGTCTACGCCGGACTCGACCTGGGCGGTATGGGACGCACAGGGCGAGGTCAGGCGTGTGACGTGACGTCTGGTTTAGCTAAGTTGGCACGGTCTAGAACGTGTGCAACAAGGCCGAATCTGGACTTGTAGTGCCGGAGGGCACGTGGCCGTTGATCGGCGTGGCGAGGCTGGGCCTCTGCTGTTGTGACAATGATCCCCCTTTTGAGAAGGTGTGGTGTTTCTGTCACCGCCTGCGTGGCAAAAGTGCGTGGCACCGAGTGAGGGTGGCCACTGATGCACTGGAGTCGAGTTCCTGACGAGGTTTCGACTGGACCCGTGGGGTCGTGTTGTCCTACGAGGATAGGACGGGTGTTGATGGTGGTTTCCAACACCGAGTGTTGATGGTGGTTTCCAACACCGAGTGTTGATGGTGGTTTCCAACACTGTCATAGTATGCGATACTATGTCTCCTTTCGAGGTCAATAGGGTGTTTTTAAACGATCTATTTTGGTAGATCTAGCTGTAGTGCTTACCCCTGTTGAATTCCTCAAGGAGTGTCAAAAGCATTGTGATGCTGTAACAGGAAGACCAGATGGTCAGACCGCGGGGAAGACCTCCGCGTAGAAGGGCGACGATTGGTCACTTCGGGGTGGGGGAGGATGAACCCCAAGAAGATCCCTGTGTTGAGGGACTCGTGAGAACGGTGGAGGATCTGCGAGAGGAAGTCCGCCAGCAAGCAAGAAATCAGGACGCCGCAATCGCAGCTGCGGTAAATGCCGCCTTAGCTGCCGTACGGAATGAGAATGCTGCCGCGGCCCAGGGATCCACCGTGCGAGTCGACGAGCAGGAAGTTGAGGTTCCGGCCCCTGCTCCTTTGGCTGATGGTACGAATGGGGAGAGGAGGAAACAGAGGCAGGGCGGACAATTCCTAAAGTTGAAACCCCCAGTCTTTACCGGAATGGGAGACCCTGGAGCAGCAGAGGAATGGCTGCTGGAGCTTGAGAAGATATTTGAGGTCATGGAGCGTTCAAACGAAGATCGAGTGACACTCGCGGTGTATCAACTACAGGGGAATGCCCGACATTGGTGGAGGGTCACCAGAGGTATCGCCTTTCCTGGAGGCGCAGTACCTAACTGGGAGGATTTCGTTGAAACTTTCAACGAGCAATATTTCCCCGAGGCAGAGAGAGACGCGAAGCTCGCCGAGTTTCAGAGATTGCGGCAGAATAACCTGACAGTGCGGGAGTATGAGGCACAGTTTACCGCCCTGGCCAAGTATGGCAAGAAGTTGATCGACGATCCAGTGGACAGGGCGAAGAAATTTCGGGAAGGGCTGAAACCCGAAATTAAATCCCAGCTTGCTCCCTTCAACCTACGGGATTACAAGGAGGTGTTCACAAGGGCTCAATTGGTCGAGAAGGACCTAAACGAGAGAGTAGCCGCATCTGGATCGCGAGCATTCGCGGGTAGAGATGCTAGTAGATTTCGGCATGTAAAGAAGCCGGCAGCAGGGGTGAAGAAGCCCTTTTCAGCTGTACGAAACGGGGGAGTCAGGAAGCCCCCCTTTCGTCAAGGGAATTGGTGCCGACAGTGTGGAAAGACGCACCAACCGGGACCCTGTCCCCCGAAGAGCGAGGGATGCTACGGGTGTGGCCAGCTGGGCCACATGGTCCGCGATTGTCCTCAGCGCGCTCCTAGAGCGCAGCCTCAGCAGCAGGTCGGGCAGCTAGCAGGCCTAGCGCCGCCTCTTTTGATGGACCGACCCTCAGCGCAGGGAAGAGTCTATGCGGTGACCAGACATGAAGCACAGAACTCGGGAGGAGTCATAACAGGTACCGTCTCCTTACACCGCAGTTCTGCTTATGCTTTGTTCGACACGGGGGCTACCCACTCGTTCGTCGCTGAGCGTTTTGTGGAGTTAGTAGGGTTACATGTGGAACCCTTAGCTGTTGTTTTGAATGTCTCGACGCCTCTGCATGTTCACATGTTATCCGTTAAGGGATGCAAGGACTGCGAGTTAGAGCTCAGCGGAGTTAGAAGTTCGATTGATTTGGCGGTTTTAGATTTGCGTGATTATGATGTTATTATTGGCATGGATTGGTTGACTAGACAGAAAGCTACGGTGGACTGTTCTAGGAAACTTGTAAGGTTCTGCCCGACTGAGGACTCGAGTTACGAGTTCCTCGGAGGTCACGGCGGACCTTCAACCGCAATTATCTCTTCCTTGGAAGCGACGCGGTTGTTAGTGGATGGCTGTCAAGGCTACCTAGCTAGTGTTGTTGACACGACGGTCGAAGGACCAGTGTTAGAGGAGATCGTTATAGTTCGGGAGTTTCCCGACGTTTTTCCGGAGGAACTACCTGGGTTACCCCCAGAGAGGGAAGTAGAGTTTGCTATCGAAGTGCCTTCCGGGACGGAACCGATCTCTAAGGCTCCCTACCGGATGTCACTCTCAGAGCTGAAGGAGTTAAAGGTGCAGATGCAAGAACTACTGGATAAAGGATTTATCCGCCCAAGTGCGTCACCATGGGGTGCGCCAGTCCTCTTTGTAAAGAAAAAGGATGGGTCCTTAAGACTTTGCATTGATTACCGACAACTGAATAAGGTAACAGTCAAGAATAGATACCCGTTACCCAGGATTGACGATTTATTTGATCAGTTGCAAGGAGCCAAGGTCTTCTCGAAGATTGACCTGAGGACGGGATACCACCAATTAAGGATTAAAGAGGAGGATATCCCGAAGAGTGCCTTTCGAACTCGTTATGGACATTACGAGTTCACAGTAATGCCGTTTGGATTAACCAACGCTCCAGCTGCTTTCATGGATTTGATGAACAGGGTGTTCAGGGAGTACTTGGACAGGTTCGTCATAGTCTTCATCGACGATATACTGATCTATTCAAAGAGTTCAGCAGAACATGAGCAGTACCTAAGGATAGTACTTATGGTACTAAGAAGACATGCACTTTACGCGAAGTTCAGTAAGTGTGAGTTTTGGCTAGATCGCGTAGCCTTTTTGGGACATGTGATCTCGGGAGATGGAATCTCCGTAGACCCTGCAAAGATTGAGGCGGTGATGGATTGGCCGAGACCTACGACAGTGACGGAAGTTCGTAGCTTCCTAGGTCTGGCGGGGTACTACAGAAGGTTTATAGAGAAATTTTCAAGCCTGTCCCTGCCCTTGACAAGCTTGTTGAAGAAGGATAAGAAGTTCGAATGGACGGAAAAGTGCAAGAGGAGCTTTCAAGCACTAAAAGAGAAGTTGACCACTGCACCGGTCCTGACCATTCCTACAGGACCAGGTGGTTATGAAGTTTATAGTGACGCCTCATATCAAGGTCTTGGGTGCGTTCTAATGCAACACGGTCGAGTTGTAGCTTACGCATCGAGACAGTTGAAGCCCCACGAGCAAAACTATCCAACGCATGACCTGGAGTTAGCCGCAGTGATCTTCGCGCTCAAAATTTGGAGGCACTATCTGTGCGGAGAAAAGTTTCCAATCTTTACAGATCATCAAAGCCTCAAGTATCTGTTCTCTCAGAAGGAATTGAACATGAGACAACGGAGATGGATGGAACTCCTGAAGGACTACGATTGCGAAATCCTGTACCACCCAGGAAAAGCGAATCGTGTAGCAGATGCGCTTAGTCGTAAGTCCTCTTTGACTTCACTGTTGGCCAAGGAATGGCAACTGCACGGGAAGGTACAAAACTCGGAGTTCAGGTTTGAGATTGGACACCTGAATTGTTTAATGGCCACCTTAAGGATAGAACCTCAAATCAGGACCAAGATTAAAGATCTACAATCTTCGGACCCTTCCTTATTGGACATCTTACAGACCAAAGGGGAACTAAGGAAACCTGGTTTCCAGGTCTCGGAGGATGGAGTCCTGAGCTTCCGAGGGAGACTTTGTGTACCTGATAATCCTGATTTAAGGAACGAAATCCTGTCCGAAGCACACCGAAGTAAGTACAGTGTCCACCCTGGTAACACCAAGATGTACCAGAATCTAAGACCCCACTACTGGTGGAGCGGGATGAAGGCGGACGTGGCAAGATTCGTGGCCAAGTGTCTGACGTGCCAACGAGTGAAGGCGCAACACTGTAAGCCGGGAGGTCTTTTGAACCCTTTGGAAATCCCAGAATGGAAATGGGAGCATATCACAATGGATTTCGTGACCGGCTTACCAAGAAGTCAGAAGGGTCACGATATGATTTGGGTCATAGTGGACAGACTGACCAAATCTGCCCACTTCCTGGCAGTACGAAAGAACCTTCCCTTGGACCGGTTGGCAGACTTATATGTGACCCAGATCGTCAGACTGCATGGTGTGCCGGTAACTATCACCTCCGACCGTGACCCAAGATTCACCGCTTACTTTTGGAAGAGCCTACAAGGAGCCTTGGGTACCCGACTGCAGTACAGTACGGCGTACCATCCCCAGACTGATGGGCAGTCTGAGCGGACCATCCAGACCCTGGAAGACATGCTGAGGGCGTGCGTCATGGATTTTAAAGGAGGATGGGAAAGTCAGTTACCTCTGGTGGAGTTCGCCTACAACAATAGCTTTCAACAAAGCTTAGGGATGGCACCCTTTGAGGCCTTGTATGGACGAGCCTGCAGGACTCCGGTATGTTGGGACGAAGTCGGGGAACGGAAAATTTTGGGACCCGAACTGGTACAGCAATCGCAGGAAGCAGTAAAGTTGATTAGACAGAGGTTGAAAACGGCTCAGAGCCGACAAAAAGGCTATGCAGATCGAAGGCGACGGCCCTTGGAATTTGACGAAGGAGAACATGTCTTCCTAAAAGTGTCGCCTAAGAAAGGGATATCTCGTTTCGGAGAAAAAGGCAAGCTGAGTCCCCGGTTTGTGGGACCCTTTGAGATTTTGGAGAGGATAGGCCCGGCAGCCTATCGACTGGCCCTACCACCGAACTTGAAACAAATTCACAACGTCTTCCATGTTTCCATGCTAAGGAAGTATGAGCCCGACCCTTCGCATGTGTTAAGCTACGAAGACATTAAGCTGGATGGACAAGTGTCCTACGAAGAAAGGCCAGTCAGGATTGGAGATCGGAAGGAGCGGAAACTCCGGAACAAGGTTATACCCCTGGTCAAGGTGGTATGGGAACATCACGGCTCAGAGAACGCAACCTGGGAGAGCGAAGAGCTCATGCGACAACAACACCCTCTACTGTTTGAAGACTTAGAAGCAGCAAATTTCGGGGACGAAATTTCTTAAGGGGGGTAGGTTGTAACGACCGTGCTCGGTCCGGTTCGCAATTTACCGCTAAATTGGGATTTTTCGGGAAATTGGATAATTTCCCCGGTATTTGCGAAATTGGAAAAATATTGGATTTAACGCAAATTTGAAGTTTAAAATTTTATTGGGGCCCAAAACATTTTAAATTTCAATTTGGAAATTTTCAGGAATTTTTCGGGAAATTTTCAGAATTTTAAAATTATTTTTCCGAATTTCGAAAATTAAAATATATTATTTTAATTAAAAATCCCAGACCGGCCAGCGAACCGGCCGGTCCGGCCGTGCACGCCGCCGGTCCGACCAGGTCGAACCGGGTGGCACGTGCCCCGCACGCGCCTCGCGGCTTCCCTCTCTCCTCTCTCTCTGTGGCATTAGGTCGAACAGTTGATGGACGTCCATCAACTGTTCAACCCGTCGCTTCCACCGGCCAATCAGCCCTGCAGCCACCCACCCCTGACTTGGAGGAGACCGTCGGAGGGGACTACGGCCGTGGGGGAGGCGGCACGTGGCCGGCGGGGCCGGATTTTCCGGCCACGCTCACCCACCCCACTCGGCTTAAAACCGAGTGGGCAAGGGTTTTCGGGGAAGTTTTTCACCGAGTTCCTGGCCTCCTCTCCACGCGTTCTTGGCGTCCTCTTGAAGCTGGTGACTCCCTCTTCCGAACGCCTCCGACCTCCGCCGCCGCCTCGCCGCGAGCCGCCGAAAACAGCCAGTTGCAGGAGGCTTCGCGACCAGCCGTCCGGGAGCTTTTCTGGAAAAAGGCCAGAACCGTGTGCGAGCAGCCGACTTCACGGAGCCGCCCCGCCGTGCTCCGACCACCCCAGGCCGAGCCACCGCCACCGTTTGACACGTCGTGACGCAGGCTCCCCGAACCGACCAACACCAAGCTCCGACGAGACCCCAGGCCGACGCACGGAGGCGAGTTCCGAGCCTTCACGACCAGCCGGAAAACCGCAAGAAAGGGGCCACGATCCGGTCCGTGACCCAGCCGACCTGATCCGTGACCCAGCCACGACCCGATCCATGACCCAGCCACGACCCGATCCGTGACCCAGCTGATCCGGTCCGTGGCCTGGCCAAAATCAATCCCTGACCCATCCGTCCGATCCGTGCACCGATCCGCCCGATCCGTGCACCGATCCGAGCCGACCCGTGCACGACCCGTGCCTGACCCGTCCGGCCCGTGCACTGACCAGGCCAGCAGAGGAGGAACCAGGCCACTGACCAGGCCAGCAGAGGAGGAACCAGGCCACTGACCAGGCCCGAAGGCCCAGCCGACCCGGCCCGGCCAGCAGCCCCGCGGGCCCAACTCGTGGGCCCGACCCTTGAGGCTCAGCCCGGCCCACTTTCAGGCCTAGTTTTCAACCCAGGCCCACTCAGCCGGCCCGGAGGAAAGGAAAAGAAGGCCCGACCCGAAAAAAAAAAAAAAAAAAAAAAAAAAAAAAAAAAAAAAAAAAAAAAAAAAAAACAGGAGGAGGAGCTCAGCAGCAGGCTTGTTGGGACACTCTCCAAGTGAGTGGATCCTAACCTTTTATTAGGCGCATCTCCGTTTTAGTAGAATTTAGCGGGTAGAATTTGGGGCGATTAGAACGGCTAGGGCGATTAGAATTGTTTTAAGCGTAAACTGCAATTCATATAGAATTGGACCTCATGCTTGGTTTATCTATTAGCCTAGTCGAGTAAAGGATTGCTTGTTTGGACCACGATTAGTGGTCGGGCCAACTTGTATTGGTCAAGGGTGTCCCTTCTCGTGAAATTACGAGAACACACTCGTGCTCAGTTCAGACTAGGAGTAGTCCGATCGAATTCCCCGAAATTTTGCGATCAGAGTTGGGACTTACTCGAACTGGCAGCTTGGGTGGTTGAGTAGTATTTTACACTCCTTTACCGCGTTATATTAAAGTTAATTTATCGTTAATGTCATTTACTTAGATGCATTTAAATTATGTTTTTCCTCGCCTAATTAAGTAGTTTAAATTTTATAGTTTACTCCGTAATTTCGATCACACCTATTTAATTTAGATTGCAATTTATTTACTATCTCGCTCATTTATATGGTTGAGTTAGACGATACCCCGCGACCCGGCTTAGACACCCCGATTGGTTGTCGATTAGTGGAGAGTAGTATATTCCGATTGTGGGGCCATGGGATGTGAGACTAAAGGTAGGTCTTACCTAGTTCTGCCTGTTACCGCCCGGAGACTGAGAGGGGATGGGACGTCCAGGGACTCTAGGACTGGGCTGATCCTAATCTAGGGTTATGGTTTGCTCACTGAGACCGTGGAATCTCACCCCACCACCCCACCACACCAGGACCTCAGAATGGACACGGATAGCTCCGATTCGGAGAACATGGCGGTGGAGGATCATCTCATGGAATGGCCTTCCGAGGAGGAGGAAGCTCAGGATCAGCAGGCGCCGGACCCTCAGGATCAGGAGGAGGATTGGGACCAGGAGCTGGATCGACTGCTGGAGATGGAAGACTCGGGGTCCGATGAGGACCTGGAGGACGTCGGGGGATACTTGCCGCCGGATGTCCCCTTTGAACCGGATGAATTACCCGAGGACGAGGAAGAGTACGAACTAGGAGTGAATCCTGAGGCTCCTCAAAGTAGGGGAGAGGTCATAGACACTGATGTCCAGGAAGACGGGCTGATCGTCGAATTCCACCGGGAACGGGGTGGATCTGGAGCACTAGGAGGGATATCTGGTACCCACACCAGCACGTGAAGGTCTACTCAGGGTTCCAGGAAACCGAACTAGAACTCTTACACGAGAGGTGTGAGGTGCTGCAAGGGGGCTACCTGTCGGACTTTAAAGACCCCGAAGGAGAGGACGATTCAGAGGACGGTACGGTAATCGACGGGAAGCCTTCATGTGAGAGGACTTGGCCCAAGCCCCCGACCACTCCTTAGGATAGCCCTAGTCTTCCCTAACTTAGACCGCAACTTTTGTGTGTATAGCTGAGCGGTGCTAGTGTACGTAGGTCTTGTATGACTCACTTTTGGGCCACTCCCCTCTCCCGTACTTGTGATGTGTACCCTTTTTGAAGAACCTTCTGGTAATAGAACTGACGGCGATCTTGGATTGTAAAATTGATGCTGATGGAATGAAAAACGTTTCTTGAAAAGTGTGGTATTTAATTGGATCCTGAAGTAATTGCTACGACCCCGAAACCGGGGCGTGACACAACACAATACGCACTACAAAAAATGGCCCGTGGATCACTCGAACCAGGGAGCGACTAGGCGAATCAAGGAGCTCGAAAAATAGCAAAGAGGTAAGCACGACGAGGATCTTCCTCCCTATCCCCTTTTTGCTTCTGATTCGCTCTCTGTTTTTCCAGTCCCCGCGTATCTTCCTCCCTATCCTCTTTCGCCTCGCCGCCTGCTCCTTGGCGTGTGTCAGGCTTGGCGTCCCATCGCCAAGATTGCCGAGGGACATCTTCGCGCCCCTTGGGAGACGATCGTGCAGGAGGACCGAAGGAGAGAAAGCAAACGGGCCGGGCTAACAAGAAAAAGGCCCAGAGAGAGTGGGAGTTGAGTGGGCCCAGAAGAGGAGAGTTGGGGGTTTAGGTCCATGTGCACTGGACGGGACATAAGCCCAGCTGGGGGAGAGGGGTGGAGGGGGAGGGAATGCTCGCGCTGGCCCGGCCCTAGCAGGCGTTAAAATGGGTCGGGCGAATCAACCCCGGCCTGACCCCATTTTTCTCTCTCTTTTTTTCTTTTTTTTTTCTTTCTTTTGTTTTTTTAGTTTTCTTTTCTTTTCTTTACTCTTTTTTCAACAGTAATTAATAACAATTTTATAAAAAATTAAGCAAAAAGTGAATTATTGGATCGGCGAAAAATAGGTGTCAACGATAGTTTAAATCTAAGAGTTGATAACTTAGGAAATTATGATGGATTAATAATTTAGAGTGTTACGGAGCTATAGGATTTTACAGAACTCAATTTGAGCTTACATTTTCCAGAAAAGAAGTATCAAAGTTACGCATGCGCATTGGAACAATAGCAAATTTCCTACTTTAGTGACGGTTTTGGCCTATCTTTAAAATTGACTAAGCTTAGGATATCTAAGTACTTCAAAATGGCTTTCGTTTTAAAGTAGATTTGCCAAAATTGGAGCTCAATGGTGAGAGTTGTGGTGCAAAACCAAGTATGATGCGCAAGCTGTATTGGACAACAGTGAATAGTCACTATAGCAAGCCTTTCGTTGTTGCACAAGAGTCGATTGATTGACAAATAAGTGTAGTTTAGTTGAGCCATTAGTTAAAACAATATTTTACTTAACTTTTTATGTCGATTCTTGTTTAATTGATAGGATTACGAGATTTTCGGCTTAAATTGCTTTCTTATATGATTTTGGGCATTCTTTGGTGAGTTGTGTTGACCTCTTCTTGGGTTTTGTAAAATCGTGTCTTGAAGTAAAAGTGATTTGATTATATATATACACATATAAGCTGGATTGAATGTTTACTACTTTTTGGTTATTGTAAGGTGGTTTGAGAAACCTTTCTTGAAAAGTAGTGTATGCTACTTTGAGAATTTGATTTATAAGATACTTTATGAAAGGGGATTCTGATCGATGAACTAAGTTGCAAAATATTATATGTTTGTGGTTTATTAAACTGATTTATGATATAAGAAAGCAATTTAAGCCGAAAATCTCGTAATCCTATCAATTAAACAAGAATCAACATAAAAAGTGAAGTAAAATATTGTTTTAAATAATGGCTCAATTAAACAAGTAAATATGTTTATGGTTTATTAAACTGATTTATGATACTAATTTTGAATTGATTTTGTGGAAAGAATTGATTTGTGAAATGCAATATATTTTGATAGTACATTCCTTCGTGCAAAGCCCTTTGTTGGGCGAATTTTGTTTCTCCAAATTATTCATTGCCCGAAACGTGTCATGCTACCGTCGAAACTTTCAATACATCTCGCAACAGACAATATTACCAAACGAGCATGAAAATAAGAAGACATTCAAAGAAAACTCACCGGGAATGAAGGAGGATTGTCGCATACCGGTGAAACATTTCCGCGAATCGTCATCGGTGGCAACTGATAGAAACCTTCATTTATGCATATGCGAGGTGAAGGAATTTTTTGTACCCTTGAGTACAGCATCATTAAGACGTCTTTTAAGACAAATGCAGCTTCGGATTGTTGAGGAAAGCGTTATGATCCTCTCACACACACACTCTCTCTCTCTCTCTCTCTCTCTCTCTCTCTCTCTCTCTCTCATGAGAGATGGAAAAAGCTTAGCTGACTGCACCGTTACTCTGCTGCAATCCCGACCCCATATTTTCCCAAGGAAACCACTTGGGGTGAACCGACTGGGACTCCCATAACTAAAGAAATTTTGCCAAAGAAATTCTCCCATATATTATCAACTATATATATTTCGATACTAAGTTAAGTCATGATTACGTTTTAGGATATGTCCTTTGGAACAATCGTGGCATTCTCCTGTCTTGGAGGAATTGGGATGTGATGATCCTAATCTAGCTGGCATCATGTATGTCGGATCAACATACTTGATAAAAATCAGCTTACCTTTCCCTAGTTTTCTTGGAGAGACCAATGTGCCACATGCAAGTTGTAACTCGGAATCCTTAGTGATATATGATGCAACATGTTGACATTGATAACATGCCATAATTTTAACCCGCACAAGAAAAAACAATTTAGTTTGGTTTTTCATCATTCTACTTATTGTGACATCCAAAGGTCATCAGATACACTTTCATGACAAAGCAAGCGACAAAACCTTCTTCTGACACATGCAGATCGCTAATATAGCTAGTTCAACCAAAAGAACGTCAACTTGATGAAAGCCCTAATCTTCTTCCACCGAAAATTGCAAAAGTTTCTCGACACAAATGATTTGCATGGCAATGCCCTGAATTCATGCCAAGTTTGTAAAGTCATAAAAGTACAAGATTAAATTGCCTCCACTTCCTGTGATATACTTTCTCAACGTTAAGTTGTTGGGAAAATCTTATAATTTGTAATTATTTATTGACGCGAGCAATGGAGGAAAAAAGGTATCCTAAAAAATCAAATTAGATATTTGACTCAGTTAAAACTTCGAACGAATATGAGAATCAAGGAGCCACTCGATATGGAATTTGTCCACAGCAGCCACAAAGAACGCTCGAGATCTATGAAAAATCAGTTAGGACACTCAAGGCAGGTACTAGGGGGATGATCAAAGTTAAACTTTTTTCAAAAAGTCCTTGCCAATGTAGCTCTGACAGCTCGCGGAATATTAGGTTGAATTCTGAGAGAGCTCATGGCCACGTAAGTGAGATATTTGGCTTCTGCGTGGTACGTCTTGAGTAACATGGCAAATCAATCGAATCAAACTTTAACATAAGAAACATGTTTTGTTAAAAAGAGCTCTTTCCATGGTCACATAGGTGGAATATTTGACTTATATGTAACTTGCCTTGAATAACATAATATGTCAATTCGAGTGAACTTAATATAAAAAATGTGTTTTGAGAAAATAAACGCTTTCCATGGCCACATTCATGGGCATCGTGCGATATTCGACTTTTGTGTAGTACTGCTTGAATAATATAGCATGACTGAACATAATATAAAAACGTGTTTTGGGAAAACAAACACTTTCCATGACCGCATATGTAGGATGTTCGACTTTTGTGTAGTACGCCTTGGTATAAATCAATCAGATCGAACTTCATATAAGAAACATGTTTTGGAAAAATAAACTCTTTCCATGCCGCATAGGTGGGATATTTGACTTATGTGTAGTTCGCCTTGGATAACATAATATGTCAATCAGACCGAACTTATTATAAAAAGAAAAACGTGTTTTGCTAAACTAAAAGCTTTCCATGGATGCATACGCGGGATATTCGACTTTTGTTTAGTACGCCTTGAATAATAAGGTATGTCCATCAGACCGAACTTAATAAGAAAAACATGTTTTGGGTGAAAAAAAAACGTGCTTTGGGAAAATAAACATTTTCCGTGGCCGCATATGTGGGATGTTAGTTCGCCTTGAATAAAATGTTAGATCAATCA
>JAGKPW010000321.1:600000-763462 GCA_019926035.1 Melaleuca alternifolia
TAGAGAACTCCAAAGAATTATGCAATAAACTCTTCCCTCATGATAGGGCATGCTTAGCAACCAAAGAACAAGCCTCTTAAAACACAAAGACAAGGCCTCAAACACGTCACACCAACATAATAACACTTAAGTTCATTGACAGTTACTACTGCAAGACTAGCTCTGTGAATTATCATGTGAATTTCACACTCTCATAAGCAGAATAAAGAAAACCTGCTCTTTGCTCAGTAATCATCCAAAGCAAAGTCTCTAGACATCACCTACCAGGCAACCTGGTGGAGTTAATGATTCTTTCATCAGTGGCATACCAAAAATCTAAGCCACCTGAATCTATAAACTAAAAAACTCCAAAGAATTGTGCAATAAGCTCTTTGCTCATAACAGGGCATACCTCTTCTCAACGCAAAGATAAAGCCTCAAACACGTTGTGCCAACACAATTAAACTGAAGTTCACTGACAAGTACCACTGCAAGACTAGCTCTGTCAATTCCACACTCTCATCAAGCAAAGCTAATACTCTGTTCCTAATGTCCTTTAAGGTTTTTTTCCCCTTTCTTCAGAAAGTTAAGGCCGATTACTACACTTTATTTAAGTGCATGTAAGGCATTGAACTAATGTTTACTCAAGAGTAACATTTATCAAATAGGATTAACAGAAGAACCATCATCAAACCAATAATTGCTTCTCTATTGCATCTAGACTTCCTTCCAAAGAATCTTAGGCACTTGAATGAAAAGTACTTTTCACGTCTTGAATTAAGGCCCTTAACCTATGTTACGTTTTAAAATATAACTGGAATATTAATTTTCAAAGAAAGCTCACAATTTGAAGGAAGCAAGTGTGAGGCTCATGCTTCAACAGCCTGAAAACAAAGCAGACATGAAATTGACAAGTAACACAGATTAAAGAGAATTCAACCTACCTGAAATGTGATACCATTGTGAATTATATCTTGAGCAATAGGGTCATTGATATACTTATGCAATGGCATTACAATGTCCTCCATATTGTATGGGTTGCTGCTGTAGATATCCCTGGATCCACTTTGCCTTCTCGCATCTCTCTGTAGAAAGAAAGGTTGCTGGTCAACACATATGGAACAGAAGCATATAACACAAACAGACCATTCGATTACATAAAACAAAAATAGCATATAACATAGGGTATGGGAGCATTAATTCCTATAACCCCCCCTCCTCTCACCCAAAATTTCCCAACAGCTCCTTCCTAGGAGATTGCTCTGGATAGATTACTTTATCCACTATAAAAACAAGTGAATCATCCATCTCTATCTACAGCAACTATGAACTTTCCCTTTTCTCCATACATCAGATTGATTTTTTGCAGAGCACGCCTTAAAGTTAATAAAGGTCTCCAACAAATATTCAGTAGGGCAGAAATATCCGATGATCACCAGTACAGGCAAAAAAAAAATGGGGAACATATCTAGCATCACGCAATATAAGAAGCATACCCTTGCAAATAGGTCTTCTCTCATCCAAGGAACTAAATACTTCCATGGCCATATATCCAGTGTACTAACTGAAAGTCCTTTCCTCTTGGAGCGCAAGCGTCCAGCCATTCTTGTGGCAGAAGTTAAATTAGGGTGCACCAAAAATCTAGCTGCTACCTCCACTGAGAATTCATATGTACTAAAAACACGATCGACTGGGTCTCTTAGTATCGTCACCACTGATGTTCTATCCTTAGGAAGTTTTGACATCATGCTATAGTCATCATGAGTGACCAACAACCTGCACTTTGGCTTGCTACACAGTTGTAGAGAATCGGGTTAAACATATAAGATTAAGTAAAACACAAATGTCAAAAAGGGGGGATTAAGGTCATACCTGGGATCAAACCTCAATTTATCATAAGAGCGAGGGCATTCCAGAGCATTAGGATACAACTTCTTCAGTAAACTGCAAACCCGGATATAGAAAGAAGGAATCACCGGTGGCTCATCCAATAAACGCACCAATAACTATAACTATGTGCTCTGCACGAAGAGAGATATGAATTACCAATGAAAATATGTACGTCCTCCTGTCCTTGGAATGTGGAGAAAGAACAGCAGATCTCGCAGGGTGTGCTTGTCTTCTTTAACTTCTAAACTAGGTGCAGAAGAAGCCCACTTCTTCACTACATTCTCACAATGCCCAAAATCCCTTTTGTGAGGAAAAGCATAAGCTGATAGAGAAACCAGGGAAAGTTAAGAACCTCATTCAGCTAAAAGCCAAGCTTAGGAGTTAAATGTTCATGATCAACCCTAATATTTTCCCAAACAATCCGGTCAATCACACAAACTTCATCTCACAGTATGATGTGATGTATGCCAAAGCACTGATCGAAATAGAATTATATCTCAACCGAGCAGAAAAGGAGGTAAGTGACTACTCAGTTTCGAGTCAATAGATGGAATTCCATACTTAATCTAACGACTTCAAGGATTGCACAAACCATCACTTCTTATCACTCTCGCTCAAGACAAAACAAAAATACGACATTTACCACGACAAGGTGGGAAAGAAGCTGAGGACAATTTTAAATGAAGATAGGTTTCAGAATCTGCCCCCACTTACCCAGTCCAAGAAGAATCAGCAATATAGCAAGCCTCGAGCTTAGAGTAGGATCCATCAGCCTCATCCTACTACTCCACCAGCTAGAACAAAACCTGACAAAACATTGACAAACAAGTTCTTACAAGTCTCCCAACTACATCATAACAACCAAAACAGTATTAAAAATTGAACCGAAACGCTACATCATATTCCTTTGCTTTTACTTCAAATCTATTAGATCAATGTCACGG
Source organism: Melaleuca alternifolia (assembly GCA_019926035.1). Classification (NCBI taxonomy): domain Eukaryota; kingdom Viridiplantae; phylum Streptophyta; class Magnoliopsida; order Myrtales; family Myrtaceae; genus Melaleuca; species Melaleuca alternifolia. The sequence continues at coordinate 602,814 of JAGKPW010000321.1, forward strand.
CCCATCACATATTTAGCATCGTTTAGCTAGCACCCAGTGGCAACTCAAATAACACAATTCTTTTCCCATTTGAAAAAAAAAAAAAACTCATCGGATGATCCACGCAACCTTCTCGAAAAAAAAAAAAAATCCAGCCACAACGAAAGGTACGAGCTTTCTTAAACGAATCAAACAGACTAAAAGAAGAAGAAAAAAAAAACAGAATCGACATGCCAATAAAGAGGGCCTTCTTCTCTTATTCGAAAGGAAACCCTGATCACAGAATTTTGAGACAAGCTAAAAATCGAAGAATGGCGATGATGTCGAAATGGGGAGTGGCATAAAAAAAAAAAAACAAAAGAGAGAAGATGAATAAGATCACACTCAGAGCAGGGACAGAGAAACAAAGCGAAGTGGACCTACCCTGTGCGTAGGCGACTCCCGAAGTCTCGTGCTCATAAATTCCCTCGATCTCTGCTGCTGCTCCGCCAGACAAGTCTCACGATAACCGGTGCCCCACCACCACCTTCACAATTACCCGCGATTTTCTCGGCACCCGAACAAGGGACCGATGCGGGAAAACCCCCGGGGAGATAACGGAGGTCGCCCTCGTAATGGCGAGCGACCTCAGGAGACCTCCGAGCATAGAGCAAAAGGGAGGAGAGAGAGAGAGAGAGAGAGAGAGAGAGACGCCGAAGCCCGAAGGAAGTCAGATAGACAGAGAGAGCGAGAGAGATGGAAGAGCGAAACACCTTTGACGACGATCGCAGCAGTGAGTGGGGCGTCGCTGTCCGGGCTTTTACTATTCATTCCATCGAGTAAATTATTCGGATGTCGGAAGGAGTGGAGGGACAGATTGGTAAAATGCAACGACACACGCGCCAGTGTCGAGCAATGAAACCCAAAATGAATTCGCAAACTTTAATTGAATTTCGCGAAACTGCCCCCACAAGGTAACCAATTAAGAAAATACAAAGGTAATATTTAACAGGTAATCTAAGACACTCGTTAACAAGATCGCTTCAAATGCATAACTCTTCTCATCTCATATATAATTGATATTCGACGATATGAAAATTTTCTTATCAACCAGTTAATATGAGCTCTATATGAAAATCCGATCATAAATAATTTATTTTTACATAGATCTGTGCCTGAATAAAATTTTTGATTTGAAACTAGGTCGGAATTTGTATCGTTAAATGTTGTTAATTTCAATCAATAGAGTACAATCTCTTGTTGCGATCTTAAATATTTCATGATCCTTTCTTCTCGCTAACACGATGACGAATATAGTAAGGACCTTGATCATGAATGGGAAAAACAGAAAAAAAAAATTCAGTTTTCATGGGAATTACAATTCCGCGTATGTCTTTCATATACGAGGGCACCAAATGAATGGTATCTGTCGAGAAGAGGAGGAGAAGCACTCGTGCTTCAACCTAATTGCTTATTCAAATTATTGTACATGTAATTTTAAATTTAAACGACATATTCAATCTATTTCAAATTTGAATAAATATATATCATTGTAATTTATGTTATTGGCTAATTTTCAAATAATAAAATAGTAAATAAGAATTCATGAACTTATCTCTTATAATTTGATTTGTTTTTCTAACAATATCTCTAACTTAAATAAGGCGTGTTTTGGAAAAAAGAGAGAAAGAAATTGCTTTCATTTACAATATTTGCTAAAACAAATTTGCTTCAAATGATGTGAGCTATATTTAAATTGATGAATTTTAAATTAAAGAAATAAAACTAAATGAAACGTAACGTGCATGTTTCAAATAAAATTGCAGTTTCTATTCTTTAATTGTAATAAACATAATAGATATCCATTGAAAAAATAAGCCATCCTTCCAATAATTTTGATTCATTCCTAAATTGGATGACAAGTAATGCATTTCTTAATGTAATGACAAAAGCTACAAGTCAAATTATTACTATTGTCCTTGTTCGGAAGATATATTTCTCTTTTTGACTAGACTTAAAATCAAATGGACAAATTACGGATTTAAAGATACTTTAACTTCATTTTCTCTCTTCAAACTTAAGGTCAACGAAATAAGTCGAAAGAAATGAATGTTTGGGAAGGATAAAAGTAACACATTTCCTGCTATTTTAGTTTTATTTATTTTATATCTATTTTACAACTCAATATGTTTGAACATGCTTTCTCTTTATCCATTTTTAAGTTATACTTTTGCACATGCTTTTCCTTATCCGTTCTTAAATTCAAAATTTGATAAGTGATGGAAGCTTGGGAATAACAAACCATTAATAAACTAATGCTGATTGATTAAGTATGGGCTATGTGGCACAATTATGCCACATGGTAGTCACTAAAATGAATCTTATTGCGACGTGACGAGCTTAAGAGTAAATATTTACTTAACTTCGAGTTAAACTATACATAATAGCAACCGTTACCAATACTCGTTTATCCTGCCAAAAGAAATTGGAGGTGCCCACTTATTTATTTGTATAATATTTTCTTATATCAGTTCTCAGTTCACCGTTGGTTTGAAATATAGAATTGAAGGAAAAGCATTATCTAGGGCATTGAGAATATAAGCTTATAAAGGGTGACCCAAGCGTCCATAAGTAGGATAAAGATTTGGGAAAAATTACCGAAGAAACTAAACTTATTATGATTGTCTCAATTCAGTCCTAAAGGTTTTTTGTCAATTGATATTTGCATTTATGTCAATTTAGTCAACTTGGCTAATTTTGATCATAGATGGCTAACATGGGTAGTTGACGTTGGCATCAACTATTTTAAATAAAATTTTAAAATGCATTATTTTTCTTTTTTGAAACTAATGAGGGCCATGAGGGTTGCGGTGCCCTTGCTCGAGGCCAACAAAGGCGTCGCAGCCCTCACCTAGAGCCAATGAGGGAGTCCTAGTCCTTGCCTGTGGCTGGCAAAGATCGACTAGCAACTCTCACCAATATTAATTCCACAAAAAAAAAGATAAAATTTAAAGAAAATTGTGATCTAACTCATGGCAAAAGGCGCTTTAGTGGGATCCTTGAATTTTTTTTATATTAAAAAATCCAAAAAATTAGGAAAGCGTTATTTAAAAAAATCAATGCCAGCACTAATTGTATCATATATGATGGCCAGTGTCTATGTTAAATAATTTTTAGTCAAAATTGATTGGATAAAGTAAATTGACACAAATATAAAATTTTGCGACTCCATTAGAAAAAAATAAAAATTATGAATGAATTAGGACAATTATAATAAACTTAAGGCGTTTTTTGTAATTCTTCTCGGAAGTAGGAGCACGGACTTTTCGATGCTTGCCCACTATGAAATGTTGGGCATTTTTTGCCTTTGTTTTTAATGGGGTTTAGTCAAAATGGGATGGACCCGCTGACCACTCTCTCTCTCTCTCTAAACTCTCGGACCACCCACTTAGCTCAAAAGGATCGTGTCAAATTGAAGGTGCCTTCATCTGTCCATCTATCTACATGAACCACGTTTGGCCATAATCTATGGTTAGCGGTCTAATATATGCTGGTTGGCGCAAGAGAAAAGGTACGTTCTTTCTGCCAAAAACGTAATGACGTGACATTCACTCCGTATTTGAATAATTAGAGAATGGGAGTAAAACGAGAAGAAAGAAGATAAAAAAACGCCCATCCCCTTTTCTTTTCTTTATCCCGTTTACACCATGAAGTGAATCCCGCATGCTTGTCGATTTTCTTTGTTAATTTTCCGGTAGAATGCGAATTTGCCCACGGTCAGTGGGATCGAATCGACGGATGTCCATCTGGACTAAATATACGAACCCCAATTACTCCCCTTTCTCTTCCGCAACGCATACAGACTTACAGAGCAAGGCTTGTTATGCTGCCTGATGTGATACAGAAAGCAGGAGATCCCATACATCACTGTTTGAGTAGAGCTGACCTTGCTGCATCCAGATGGTTAAGCCGGCAAGTTCCCAGAAGATACTCGGGCAGCTCGTCTTCTGTGTTAGCCTGACGAGATGGGACAATCCGTGAATCGGTGTGGTTCAGAAATAAAATAAGAGGGGACCCAAACGAATATGTGGTGGACATTAAGACAGCCAAACGGAACTTCTGTAACGATTTAAACGAAACGAACACTTTTACCTGCACCAAGAATGCCATTTCGATAACCAGGTTGTTAAGGTAACCGAGTACCAGACTAACCACTCCCCTGGCAACTGTTGATGACCCGATGTCGATTCCAAGCTGTCATGCATATTTAGGGTTAGCATGACTTGATGCGAAAATTTTCTACATGATGTCTCAACTTTGTGATTTATATTTTCAGTCTTCCAATGAAGTGAATGGGTTAACAACCAACAATCCAATCATGTAAGGTTACATGACGAATGAGGTAACTGCACATATGGGTTGAATCCAAGAAGAAACTATAAATGGCTAGGCATACCACTCTCTGTTCAGCGGCAAAACGATCAAAAGAACATCTCAATGCCAAGACGTAAGTCCTTTTAAGATTATCAATACAAATGCAACATTGTATTCCAATACATATCTGATATTCTCATGCCAAGTTTAAGTAATTGAATCCCACAAAGCTAAAGCGCATTGGAGTTACCTCCAAATAGTTACTCCCATGAAAATAATTGATTTGCAGTGCTTGGCCAATCAGACAGGCTTTCTTTCCCACACTTTGCTTAACTATCCAGGAGCCCTAAAAAATAAGGAAAAGAATTAACAACGTTTACAGAACATACAAAAGAAGGTGGTCATGCCACTAAACAAAATGTATACATCAAATTGAGCTACTCTGCATAGTATAGCACCCAATTGGAGGCAGATATTTTTCTGTCTGGTCGTGTTCTAGGATAGTCATCTAACTGAGGTAATATCAACCCTCAAGAAAACAAATTGCGATGTAAAGTTGAGCAGAATAAGTGAGTTGTTTATGGTTACCTGTGCAGTACATGGGGTGGATAAACCATCTTGTCAGGTCATTCAGTGAAAATCACGAAAGTACGCTGCTAGGTCCTTTAAATATTGGAGCAATCATGAAGGATACTGACCTTTGAGATATAAGGTATAAGCTTGAACCTTGAATTTCTATATGCATTATCACCCTTGACAAAGCTCTCCAGTAGGGGTGCATCTTTCAGGGGAGTGCTCATCATGTAGTATAGTGCTAGGCTGTAATTTGTTGATCCAGGTACCTGTTTCACAGGACATGAATCTTTATAACCGATAATGGCAATAACATCAAGCTCGGTTAACATAGATAAGAGATATTATTTGCCTGTATATTTACAATCAAGAAGAACTCTGCTCCACCCTGGGCTGCATATTTCTGCATGACAAAGTCAGCATGTTCAGAGAACTCATAAATGCCACCAGGTTGAGACAAACACATGTGAATTTAGTGAAGAGGTTATTTAGTTTATTGGATTAAGTTTGAACCTGAACAATACTCCCTGGCCGTCCTCCAAGATCATCTTCCCTTTTGTCAGATCTCAGCCAATCTGCAGCAACCATTTGCATCAAGGTTCCTTTCGCTTTAATCTGGATGTCAATAAGAAGCAATAACATCAGAGAGAGAGAGAGAGAGAGAATAAAATATGATGTATTTCTATTGAGAAATGACTCTACAAGAACATTTGGTCATATGAAAAAACTTCACCACTAAGTATTCCCACCAAAGAGTTAACCAACTGTCAATTCATTCGCATTATTCTATGTGGATCCGTTGCATGAAAAGAATCCACAGAAGCCAACCAATCAATGGATCTCTGAGGTAACAATGAAAATGGCCTAGCAAACAAGCGCCTAAGGCCATATGGCAAGAACAAAATAAAAAAAGAAAAAGTGCCTCGGCTAACTATATATACTAATACACCATCAAAATGAACAACGCGCAATGATTCACTCTTCAAGAATATTTTATCATGCAAAAATTACTCCTTTTACATTTCTAAAGCACTTAAATAAATCCTCAATATGGGTCATCTGTTTATAAAATCCCAATTAAAATCATCTCTTCCGACAGGCAAAGGTGGAACCTTATTCAGAGGCTAAAGGAACATGCTACAGAGGATCATGAGTTCAGAATGAGCAAACACGATCAAGCATTTGCATTAATCAGGTATAGTTTTCAAATCAAATCCACTTAATATCAGAGTCATCTGTCAATAGACACCGTTTTGTCTCTGTTAACACTTCAAAGGGTCATATAGATGAATGTATCAGGCAATATACCAGGAAGTGCCATCCTGAGCTAGTGCTCAGGCTAATCTGCACAATGTATTGTACACACCTTCTGATGGTCCTTTAAATAATTCTTTCCACGGATTAAAAAAGTGGAAGGGTCTGCCTCAGTCCAGCTGGAAGTCGACATGCAAGTCGGATCTTTGGGAAGAGTAGTTCCATAGCAACATGAGACAATATCTTCTTCTGTCACCATCTCTTGTAAGTCAACATAACCCCTCTTCTGAACTACAACATACAGAAGTCTCAATTGTCAGCACGTCCAATAACATAGGTCTTAGTTCTCATGAGATGGCCTTTTAAGACAGAAAAGTGTGCACCAATGGGTAGGGCATTATTTAAGCTTATGGGTGCTCCAAAATAGTTCTGTTCACCTGCAAGGTCATGCAATTTTCTCACAATACCAGCAGCAGTTGATAATCTTGGATGATGTCCCTGCAATGTGATGGCAGGATAGGAATCAGACAAGAAACTCGAAATATGGAAAGCAAGAGGCCTGTTGCCATGATGTGAAACTAATGAGAACTCCATCAACTATCGATTTAGGATTAAATCACCCCGTCATAATCATTCTAAGTTAGCTGGTACCTGAGGGTATATTTCCGGCGCAAAATCATGAGACCAACTGCTCTCTGATTGGTCATCTGATGGCTCCAGAACATCAAAGAACTCATCGGCAGCATCGTTTAGGCTGACAAGGCTAGCATACTCTGAAGGCGCCTTACCTGATCCATCACTCGTCTCTTCCACTGTCCTACCAACCTTTAATGATTCCACAAGTCTATTGTCATGCGACATAACATTTCTTGTCAGCTCACCTGATGAAAAGTTTGAGGAAAAATTCTCTGATTTTGCTTGAAACAACTCTCTTAATGCTGCAAAAAACAAAAGCTAGTTGGTTTAAGTTAAAACTGGAAGAGTCCACAGTGGAGCAATCTTATTGATATAACTAATTATGCACAGATCAGATTCACCAGCAACTCTGCCAAGCATTTTGATTGTTATACAACGGCCTGAAGAAGTTCGTAAGTAAGATTTCCAATATTTCCAATCAATAGCAAGCATGTGTTTTACTACAGATTGTTCCCCCTGGTTCACTGGAGTAATGACATATCCTCCACCTGCAGACAGAAAAATTCCACTGCCTCAGAAATATTGTACTCCGGAGCACCCAAAGTATGATTGTGCAGGTTCACCACCCAAACAAGTAATTAGAGTCATGTTTGTAGACAGAGATTCAGATGAATGCGTTAATTTGACCATTGTTCCCCCGAGATTTTTTGTCTAGGGGATGAAATATCAGGGCTGATATAGCAAGAATACTAAATAAGATGCATGCGTTAAATTAGATTTGCGCATACATTACTTTTTAGGCACGCTCGGACAGAGCCTTTCTGTGGGGGGCACTTCTTGTGGAACACTGAATGATACAAAATAACTGCAAAATAATAAGCCGAAGATGTCACCTCATATTTTACTGGATTCAGTGAAATTGTAACCCAGAAGTAATATCCAACAAAGTGCATACCATACGTTCCATCATCTTCTCTTCTCCAATATCGACGCAACAACAGATCTCTACATTTCATTCCCCTGAATATAGGTCACATAAATGAGAAAACCACAAATGAGGCAAATTTTAAGCTGCCTTTTAAAAACTTTTGTGATTGCTAAAATTTTGAACTGACCAAGGTAACCAATCGCTATACAGCTGTTTGTGAACGATATCGGTGTGACCATCGAGATGCTCAACCACCCTTCCCTTATAAAAACAGAAGTCCCATCTGTTCAATTGGAATATACAAGAAAAATTTAGAACAATGTGTAAAATTGGAGTAAGACACAGCATTCTTCTGAATCTCCACATAAGCTCAATTTGAAGATCATGTTAAAATGGTGTTGAAGCCTATAGGTAATCTAACTTGCAGATGGAAAGTATCTAACAAAGAGGACCTACTCTGATCTTGAGGGACCGAGAGACATCAGGGTTTGAAAAATGGCTTCTGATGTGCCATCAGCCACACCAACAGCCATTACTGCAGGATGGTCATCCCACTGCAGAGGAGAAAAAGTTGCAAGTTGCTTGCTCCGCAATCAAGCAGTTCATTGAAACCAGAAAAAGAGAGAAAGGAACAGCTAACTAACCTTCCCATGAGAATCCCGGTCTTTTGCTTCTTTAAAAAGTCGCAAACCTGCATGGGTCTATGTCTTAGGTAATAGAGCAAGCTAAATCAAGAGTATGCTAAGAAGTACACATTACCATTCTGGCAACCAAAGATTGTCCATGGTGAAGGGGCAATAACATCTGATGCCACTAGATCTGTGCGGTTGGATGTACCAAGAGTCCAGTCTACTGGAATAACATGACTTACTCTGCTGGAACCACTTAATCTACATAAATGAACAAATTATTAACAGCAAAATAAGAATAGTGGCATAATTTCAACATACAACGTCAGCTATAGTTTGTCTTATCAACAGCATTTAGACAGCAATTCAACAATAAACCAAGTGCTTCAGTGTATATATTGTATATTCACACCTTAATGACTGCCGGCTCATTTTTGGGCAGTCCAGAATAGTAGCACCAGGATCTGGACCACCCTAGAGGAAAACTAAAGCATTAGCCTGTAGTCCAGATAAGGCAAATCTTGCCCCATAATTCTAGAAATTTGAACCTTAATGGCTGCTTCCTGGAAGGAATGAATCCATATAGCTGCTTCTTCAGGACTATATGCTCCCAGCTATTTGGTATAGTACCTCAAGTTAAAAGATGAGAAATTCAAACAGAATCTTTAAATGGCAGTCACATTTACTCTTGTACCTTGAGTTGGTCATTATGATTTGACGTATTATAAAGTGTAAATATGAAGAACACCTGTCAGCATAAAAAGCTTTTCATAAGGACAATCAAACTGCACTCAATGGATATAAACAACGGTCGATTGACTTCTGGTAAAAAGAAATAATGACCATACTTTTCTATGAATGCTTTCTCTTCCATTGTCAATGACTCGGATACAGGAATCAATAATTGCACTTCTCACAGGATCCTGAGATTGAAAGGAAGCACATGATTAAGTGTTCCGAGAACAAGTGATATTTGCAAATACATACTATTACCATATTCGAGGACCCAATTACAGAGGGATGAAATGCTTATTTTAAGATAGAATGTGAAGTCTAGTCCCATTAAAAAAAAAAGGAAAATGCACAAGATTTTCTTAACACATCCTAGCATTGGGATTGAATCAACTGGCCCAGAAACGCTCCTCATATTAACCAGGATCCTACCTCAATTAGAGGCATTGACAACTATTGATTCCCTGACTAAATCAGATCAATATCCTGAAACTTCCCTAGATCAGGTACCTGCACATACAATGTGATTACGCCTTCATGTCTCCTTCACATTAACGTACATTGTAATTGACAAAAGACTGTGAGATTCTGTGGGACCACTGCCAACTGTTCTAAAAGCTTAAACTATTAGATGAAAGAGTGGATTATACTCTTTCCCTCACGCTTAGTCTAGTCTTTTCGCCTAGTACTAAGCGTGGAAATACATAGTTGGGGAGGTAGATAGAGGCCTGAAAAGACTCGAACTCAAGACCTCATGTCCTGATACCATATGAGATTTCGTGAGACCACTGCCAACTATTCTACAAGCTTAAACTATTAGATGAAAGCGTGGATTAATATTTAATTAATCTAACAGACTACCAAGACTTAAGAACTCATGCTGTCTGACAGCAGCAATTAATTAACTCAGTGAATCTGATTTTCAGCAAGCCAAAGGCATCGCGTCTTTATCAAACCAAACAGTCTCCAGGATAAAGTGTTTACCCACTGCCGGCATCCAAAAATTTAGATATTCTTTTTTATAAATTTGAAAATTCATCCAAAATCACAAGTAAAGTAACTACAGGAGACCAACTTCACATTTTCTCAGAGGATCTCTTGTTCAGGGTAATTTATCCAAATGATAGGCAACCAACGGAATTACCAAGGTTATTGTTAATCTAGGTAAAACTTCATGTCAACTTTCTCATGCATGGAGTGGAAATTAGGACAATAACAACGCATCGCAATCAATTAAGGTAGTGAGAACCGAGAACACAGCCCAAATTTGGGCACATGCAGTGTGCGCTCCATTGATCAGACCCTTAATGAAAAAAATATAAGCAGAGGGCAAGAACAACCAAATAAAGCATCGAATGTCAAGCGACCAGTATATGCCGATGCAACTAAAGATTCACTATTTGACAGACACTAGCAATTTGAAAGCCCATAAGGTAAAAACCCAAATCCCAGTTTAGCACCCCGATTGTGTGGTGGAATACGGTCTGGACAGAGCCATTAGACAACAATATAGGGAGGTTGATCTAAGACAGGGATACTTTCCCCCTCAAAAAGCTGGACGATAAGCTCACTCTCACTTGTTTTCTCCCCATTGCGACTTTGAAAAAGAATCTCAGAAAACAAAGCAATCCAGTCAGTCCGCTCGGCATACAAGTTCCTCGACCGTAAGTAGCACATTGTCTCAGCTAAACGAACCCTCGAAGAACTTAAACACATGCAAACTACACGGTACTACTACTACTACACTACGAAGAAGAAGAAGAAGAAGAAGAAGAAGGGACCTCGTCTACAGAAGAAGGGACGGATTTGAAGCACTTGAGACAGTGATCCTTGAGAACGAAGTAGCGCTTCCTAGAGAACTGAAGGCCGAGCCGATTGGAGCAAATCAGGTACAACCAACCCTCCATCCCGATCCGACCGAAGGAATAATCGCTCGGACTCCTCCAACAAATCCGCCACTCGGGATCGTCTGCTGGGAAACTCCCCTTCCGCTGCAAGGAGGCACGCGCCGTGAACCCGGAGGCGGGAACGGAAGCGAGAGGAGGTCCGGAGAATCGGAGACCGCGTGCTCTCGTCCTCTGGCGACGGTGGTCGGCGATGGCGATGGCGACGACGACGACGACACCGCCCTCCGAGAGTCCGAAGCGAAGAAGGTGACAAATCCAAAACAAAAGTTTCTCCGCTTTCTTTCTGTGAAAGTTAACTGATTTCGAAGCGCAATATGTGTCAGACTACAATTGGAGAGAGATTCGTATTATTGTTTTGATGGTTTAAATCGGGCTAACAGATAACTGTTAACGGGCCCCATCATCGGGTCATCGGGCCCACACGCTTAACCTTGTAGATGCACCTGGGGCATACGAAGGATGTTTAGTACTATTTCTTTATTTCTATTTTACGGCTCCGTTCTTTTACGAAAAATAATTTTCAAAAAAATAATTTTCGAATTTTCTGGTACTGGTTTCACGGGGAATAAAATAGTCAAAGAAAATATATTCCACCAATAGAAAAAACATTTTCAAAATTGGGAAAAATATTTTTCGCTTTGTTGACAGGAAAAAACATTTTCCGTGTTTTTCGTTTACCTTAAAATATCGCGGCTTTTAACAACGTGCATCGACCTCACTCGAGACCGGAGAGCTGGCGGCTTTTGACAAATGAACACCGGAAAATATTATAAAATGATTTCCTGAAAAATAATTTTCAGAAATGCTATATTTTCCATAAAACGAACAGAACCTATTTCTTCTTCTTTTTTTCGAAGGAAAAAAAAAGAATAAACACCTAGGTTAGTTAATTTTTCCATTTTCTTACATAAAGAAGTAGAAATACAAATAAGATATATAAAAAAAGATACTTCTTTATTTTTCAGGAACAAAAAGAGAAACAAATCATCATTATTTTTTACTTTTCTCTCTTTTTTCTCATTTCTTCTTCTTCTTCCCAATAATATAAATTAAAAGATTTTTAGAAATTGAGGCAGTATCAAATGCATTTTTATTCATTTTCTATTCCGAAATAATAGCCAAACATGTTCTTTTACTAAAAATTCGTCAAGCAAATGAAATTATAAAAATTAAAAGAGTTTTAGAAATTGAGGCAATATCAAATTCATTTTTATTCATTTTCTATTCCGAAATAATAGCCAAACATGTTCTGTTACTCAGAAATTCGTCAAGCGAATGAAATTAGACTATCTTTTAATTTATATTATTAGGAGGAACAAGAAATGAGTAAAAAAGAGAGAAAAGTAAAAAAATGATAATGCGTAGCCCCATTTACTAGCTATGGATATTCATCAACTCCTCCTTAAGTGTCAGATGCAACTTCCTAAGATCTTAAGAACTTAATTATCATTCAGCATCGAGATACTGTTTGCATGAAATGGGCAGGAGAGCGACCCTGAAATGTGGGAAAGAATATTATTGCACTTGATGAAAATCCATTTACACTCGAAATTTAAGTCTTAGGAGAAGGAGAGAGAGGAAAGGAGCCCCCATTGAAAGCCAAAAGGATAAAGGAAAAAATCCCAGCTTTCTGCTGAATCTTAGACGAAGGAGTCTCTGCTTGATTTCTTGGCATCTTGACTTTCTTTATCTTGGTATCCCAGGCTCTTCCCATCGAGAAGCGGTTCAGTATCCTTCTCTTTAACCTGGTGAAACACGAGAAAGGGACGTATGAAAAAGCCTACTCGGTGCGTATCCTATAGACTCGTACATAAACATGTGATGGAAGAGAGGGAGGGAGGGAGGGAGGGAGGGAGGGACCTGAGAAATGGAGATATCTGTTGACTGCTTCTTCTTGCTCTCTTGGGTGCAGAAGTACGAGTACAAGCCCATCCCAAGCATGGCAACGAGGATGCCGATGATGTTCCTCTCTGTGAAAGGGTCGTGCAACAACGTGTAGCCGAAGCCCAGGACGAGGCACGTCTTGAGGTGGCCCAGCACTTGGTAAGTCACCGGAGATGTCTTCCCAATCACCAAGAATGTGCTGAAGTTCACTGAGACTGCTATCACGCAGGAAAGAATGATGAAGCCCTGCAGCATGTTCATTCACAATGAGATTACGTAATGATTTTTGCTCGACTTGCGCCAGAAAGGGTCCGTAAAATGGCGATATTGATTCACGTGGGTCTAAAACTCCGGATCGCCTGATCATTTAGTTTGAGTGAACCATGAAAAACCAAGAAGGAAAGATAAAAAGTGGAGTGGGTGTGTTACTTACCAAGACTATGGGAGAGTACTTGTAAGCGAAGACATTTTGCTTGGTGAGGCATTGATCCACTAGTGGGCCTGAGACAAAGAGAATGGCTGCTTGGAAAGGTGCTGATTGGTACAACAGCTGTGTGGAGGAGACATTGAGCTTCTTCTGTATGGTGTTTGTCAACTGAAGAGAGGACAATCGTTAAGGGTTAAACTTCATATCCATCTCCATAAGAAAAAAAGGCCTTTCAAAAAAATCGGATGGTAATCTGTGTGGATGTGGAAGCTCAAAGTTGTACTTATGTATGCCACCTCGGAGTTTTCTCAAGAAGGGCATCCGAATCAATCCACTTTTGTTTAGTATGAGACATCACTGACTATACTCCCACGAATTCAGGGGCATCTTGGTAGAAAGATAAAGATAAGTTAGTAAGAGGGAGGATACAATTTGGCCGACGCAGGTTGTGACAATGGCCAGACCAGATATCACTGTCCCTAAGAGATTGAGTTGTAGATCGGTCACGGAGGCAAAGCCCACCCCAAAAATCAAGACAAATAGAGAGAATTTTATCTTCTGGCTGCAAGAACAGAATAAGTTGTCTCAGAAGATGGACAGAAGAAAAAAGGAAACCCTGTTCAAGCAAGGGTATGTTACCTGAACTGCTTTTTGAGGAAAAGAGTTTCCAGTAGAACAGTGAATGGTATAATCGCCAGTTTTGTCATCTGCCAAAATAAGAGGAGGCAATTTGAATACTTAACTAAGATTGTACAAATGTTCTCAGTTGTAAATGCTTCTATTGGTAAACAACAGGGTATAGGAACCTGGTAGAATCCAACGGAGTTGAAACCAAGGCTCAAGTTCAGAAGGCCGATCGAAACTCCATTCAAAATGCCGAACAGCATCACGGTCTTCAAGTCAATTGCCTTTGTTTCGAAGAAGTTTAAACGTTGAGCCACGTGTAGTGTGCAAAATGTTACCATCAGGTGCCAACTGGTGAGAGTTGTGGCTGCATTTGTCCAAAAAAAAGGAGAGAATTTTACCTTATGTTCTTGCTTGTAAACTAAGAAAAAATCGACCATCAGAATCTACTCGAACTATAGTTTCATTTACCAAAGGGGAAGCCGAGATTGCTCATTAGAGCCTTGTTGCAGATGACAATGGACACAGATGATGCCACTGAGAGAAAAAGAGCACCAACCACGCCTAACTGGAAGCCTGTCATCTCCCCCATGCTGCAATATTTTCTGACAGACAAACCGAGGTTAACACGAAAATCTCTTTCCAAATGGAACTTGTTTCAGAGGACAAATCACATAATGCATAGCTGCTGAATCCATTTTAATGTCTCCTGGGAGTTGGGTATAAGAAAGACAATACTCTAGTCTCTTGAAAGTCAAAAGTTTTCTATTGGCTGAAGACATAAAGATGAGAAGGTCAACTAGTCAAAATATCATTTGATAATGTTGCACTTGGGTTTCATTCTTTCTGCTAATATTCCGCTAGCACCAATTGATTAGCATAGCAGAATAATTTTATTGTTTTTCGAGTTAACGATTGGATTTCACGCATTTTTACAAGGTTAAGGTTTAAACAAACTTTCAGAATATGTTTCTTGATAAGTGGTTTGGCTGTAATGTCGAAGAAAAATGTCATCCCAACCAGTCTTTCCAGCCAGCATACATTGGTTCCTATAGGTCTCACAAATAAAAAATGAAGTCACGACTGAATTTTTTTTTCAAATTCCCGATAAACTGGAGCAATTTGATATTATTCCGGTAGCCGAAGCAATAGGGACGTGAAAATCATATATCGCACGTTATATCAGAAAATTCATGGGACATGAAGCAGCAAAAAGAAAGGAGCCAGAACAGAAAAGTACCTTGGAGAAACTGAAGGATATTTTGAGGGCGTTATACGAAACCGGAGAGAATCAGACTTAAGAAATCGATAAGAAGGAAGGCGGATGACTGTATCTGTACTAGAATTATCGAACTCAGATGTCACAAAAATGGCTTGCTTAGTTCTTACCAAGGAAAACCAAAAACAAAAAAGGCAAAAAATTAGGATGTTGAGGAGATAGCAGTTGCTCCTAGAACTTCATCTTCAATCACCATTCAAGCACAAAAGCAGGCACTCTTTTTGAAGCCAACCCCCAGAGAGAGAGAGAGAGAGAGAGAGAGAGAGAGAGAGAGAGAGAGAGAGAGATTGGCTTGTGTGAGAAGAGCATTGAAAGGCATGTATATAAGTGGGGATTACGAAGAGAGGTTGGTGATGATAGGAGAAGGGTGTCAACGGTTAGGCAATTGCTCATCACTTTCACAAGTTAACGTTGACGGCCACTTGAAGCAAGGACTTCCCATCCATGGTCGATGACTCTTTCCAGTAGACTCTCTTGTGAATGAGGTAAGAGTTCTTGATCATACGACACAGCCATTCTTCTCTCTCATTGAAGGTTAAATTCGCTATCCCAACCAATTTGTCTCCGTTGGTTTTTAACCCCTGGAATCGAGTTCACTCTCTCCGTCCAGACTGGTCAAAGTGGCAGATTCCACAGGGAATAACAGCTTGCATTGCAGGAAATGATGACGAGTGGAAAGTTAAATTGATGGTGCCGAATGAGACATATTGTACTTACATTTCCTTTGGCGATGCGGGCTAAATCTCATGAGGGTTGTGTGCTATATTGACAATCTGAAGTCTCTTCTTCTTCGAGCTCTCCACACATGTACATACACACAAGTGCTCATTACACTTTAGTTAAATTATGAGTTTGAATGTGATGGATCTTGGATCAATAGCGGCATGGATTAAGTCCTTCGCATTTCTAAAACTAAAAGAGACTAACAGGTGAGGCGAGTTCTTTCTTTACTTTTTGCGCAGCATACACCCTCGGACATCATGATAGATTTGACGGATGCATTTCTTGTGACCAACGCGTGTTTGGAAGGTGCAAGTGCAAATGAAACTGACCATGTTTCTTTCATGTAACAAAATATCAGGACCGGGGTATCCGGATCAATATTAGGTCCTTTTGCAGTATGGGTGTCGTTTTCCTATGAAGGGTATTCAGGATTGAGCCCGAAATGGTTTTAGTTGACAAATGTGTATATTTACAGCTGAGATGTCTTCAGCTGGCCGTTGCTAAATGTTGAACGAATCTTGGCGGACAAGACAGGAAGGTGAAATGTAGATGTCTCTATGGGAGGCCTACTGACTATCTGCAAAAGCAAGCAAAGAGCTCTCTCTCTCTCTCTCTCTCTCTCTCTCTCTCTCTCTCAACCAGACAGAATTAGCGTTGGGTGAAGAACCTTCTATTTCACTTCAACAGAATCATAATCTTTCCTTTTTAATTTATATAGACCGCCATAAGCCATTATCACCAAACACAACAGGGACACCAAAAGTCTCAATGATTCTTCACTAATCACCAATTGACAGGAGAAATGTCAACGTCCTGATCAACGTTCGATAGCTGACTCTCGGAATCTTTGGCATTCAAATTAAAGAACTACGTATTCTTCTCCCTCCATCTTACTGCTACGCTGGGAACAAAGCAGATGAATGAATTTAGTATTCAAGAAAGTGTGATCAAGCGCGGAGGCGCTCCACATGCTTTGACCTCTTCTGATAAAGAATCATTATTCCGTTTGTTGAAATGTGTATTCCTACACCTATTAACTCCTAACAATTGACTCACCAAGATTAGAAACCGAAAAAGAAAAAAAGAAACGAGGACTGCGTTTTTTATCAGATAAAAAGATAGGAGTTTGATTTGAGTTTCGCCAGGGAAAGGAACTGTTCACCGAACATTGGCAAATGCACCGAACGTTGCGGGTAAAACGAGCTGTTGAAAAATTTCTGATTATGTGGGTTTGTTTGACTAGCAAAAACATGTTACAAAGTACATGGCTCGTTCACAGTTTTTATTGGATGACTATCTAAAACAACAAAATATTATAATGTCAATTACAACCAATCGTGGTCATTTAAGGAAGATCATGCACAATTTTAAGAGACGTGAAATAAAGGGAATATCTCTGACGTCCCTCTCAAACTCAATGCGATATTAAAGAAGTCTACTGGAGTTTGGAGAATAATATTAAAAAAGCCTAGGTGAATGTAGCTTAATTAGTGAAGATATGGGTAGTTTGTTTAGCACATGAGGTGCATATGAGTCGTACTATGCCCTGACACACATGGTACCGGATGAAATGGCTATAGATTTCAATGTGTTTGGTGTGTTAAAGAAAAACGTCATTACGTGCTACTTGGTTATCGCGACAAATGATGTGAGGTTCCTGTCCCACATTGCTTAAGGAGGGAGTCGTGGACTAATTTATATGTGATACTCCGTCATTGACCCACAGATAATGCGTTTTTCAAGATTATGCGCTCGTGAGTTGCCGTGGAGGGCCATGAAAATGGTAGACCCGAGAAAAAAACAAAGCATTGAGGGTCAGTGGGGCCCAAAGCAGACAATATTATCGATGGTGATGAAAAGGGATACCAGTATTTGGTATCTTATTCTCCTTCTACTCCTCTTTCTCTCAATACACAGTAGTCAACCACATCACCTCAAACACCACCATCTTCACCACCACCCAATCCACCACCATCCAAAAAAATCAGCCAGACAGGTTGTTTCACCCTTTTACAAGCCAATCCAAAAATGGGTAAAGAAACATTCTTTCCCACTAAATCTTCCAATTGCTTTCGATGAGATTAAGAAGGACTGCCAGTCCTCTTCATCCTCACCACATGCTCTTCCAGAAATATGCATGTTTAATGATAAAGATTTCCCTCATTTACCAAAAGGGAATATTCGTCTTAACTTTCCTTCATAGACACGGATCGTAGGCATCATCATATGCCTAAGATAAGCAGGCCCAAAGAAGTGGATGAACACGGAAGACCCAGGAAAACCAGTGCCGCTGAAGCAGTCCTAAATTGGCAATCCGAAAGTCTCTTGGCACAAAATGAAGCACTCATAACCATTAACACAAAGGTTGATGGTGTTCATCATAGCCTCAAACATCATCATGATGTTACCTAGAAGATGCTTCAAGATTTTCGGAAAAGATTGTCCGACTTAGAAGAAGGAAGAATCTACGCTTCCTACCAAGAAGATTCAAGACCAGAAATGGAAAAACTCAAAAGACAAATTGCGTTCTTACAAGAGGGACGCACACCTTCAAAGCCACAATCAGAGTTTCCATTCATTTTTGAAACACCAAAGGTATCTCGAAATATACCTTCTGATTCATTTATTGTGACCTCTGAACCCGATCGTTCTGATCCCACAAGACTCAGAAATATCATTCGAGATATAGAAAAAAGAAAAGCCATAAAAATGGGGAAAACAAAAATGGAAGACTCATCTTCCAACCTAGACCAGTCCAAACAGCTGATGGTGTCAAATCCCTTAGAAACATATGTAAAGGACCTGACTTCTCAGCCCTCAGTCACACAAACCTTCCCCACCATAGCAACCATTGATCCCCCAGAAGAACTTGCTTATGAGGACGACATCCCAGAAGAGTTCTCATCATCATCTTCATCTAGTAATTCTAAAGTAGATTCTATCTACATGGCTGATCCTCCAACGGAGACAATGAATGAAGATACCACAGAACCCGAAGTTGTGCATCCAAGGGATCCAGCCCAACCAACTTCATCCCATTCAAATTCAGGGTGCTTTACTCTAGATGATATCCCCTATTCCAAATGGCCAGACCGACTCCAGGAATTTCACACATGGCTTATTACCCAAAAATTAACCCGAGACAGCAACTATGACATCCTTATGGAATTTGTTTCCAAATTTACCGATACTTTGAAAAACTGGTGGCAATGTGTCTCTGAAACATACCAAGTTCAGTTCTTGGTATCAACAAATTTCAAAGAAAACATTGCTTCCCTCCACACTCACTTTTGTGGAGAAATGGCTAATGTCCAGGAAATTCAGAAGCGAGAATTTTTTGAAATAAAATGCTGTTCTCTTTGGCGGAAGGATTTAGACCACCACTTTCAAGAAATGATTAAGCTCTTTTATGCCTTGGGAGCAAATTCAAATCTGAAGCAAGTTTTCATAAACTCCATCTCAAAAGAAATCTCGCAGGTAGTCGAAAAATCCCTTCTTGCAAAGGATTTGAAGATTGCAGATGTTTCCTTTGGCCATTTCCAACAGGAAATCCATAAGGGACTTGAAGAATTGTGTTCCAGGAAAAATGCTTTCCAACAATTCCTCAAGGAGAGCAAACAGCTGAAAAAGAATTGCTCAAAAGACTACTTGAAGATCAAATGCCCTGGAGAAAAAGATTGTGTTTGCGACCATTGCAGACACAGAAAGAAGAAAAAACATTTCGACAAGTATCATCTTCAAGATAATAGATTCCAGCATAAACGCTTCAGAAAAAGAAGATTCCTCCGAAGGAAGAGAAAATCCTTCAACCCCTCTGGAAAAAGAAAGTCCTCCAAGTCTAACCGTTGCTTCATTTGCAACAAAAAGGGGCACTTTGCCAAAAACTGTCCACAGGCAAAGCAGAACAACATCAACATCATCATGCAAGTAGAACAACAAACTGGCATATCACTTGACAATGATGATCTGGAATCCATCTTCTCCATTGATGAGGAACCATCAGATGAGACACTATGTCCCATCCCGTACATTCCAGACGAAGAAGATTATGGTGAGAGAGATATCTTTCATTTTACCCCACAAATTCTTTCTCAAGATGCACATTATCTTCCACCATACTTTCCTGTCAAAATCTTTCTCTCAAAATATTCCAAACCCATTACTGTCATAGCCATGATTGATATTGGGGCACACGCCTCTTTGTTTGATCCAAAAATCCTCCCAGATGAATATTGGACACCCTATGTTCGATATTTCACTTCAGCATCCGGAGACACTTTTTCAGCCAGTGTCCGTTCAAAACCTATTACCATCCAATTTTTCCCTCAGTGTTCTATTACCACAAAGGTCATTGGATGCCTCTTACCAAACAAGGATTTCATCATTGATTGGGATATTTTATCTCAACTACCCAAGCTCAGAATCATAAGTGGAAAAGGTTTGAAATTCAATGGTATTTTCCAGGAATTTACCAGCATCCAGAGATTCTTTTCCATTGACATAAATATCCTTGATCCCATTATGCAAAGTCTTTTAGATTTTTGTGCGGATAATCACTTAGAGTTCTTACAAAAAATGTCAACACCCATTATGGCAAAACTCTCAGTTTTTCATTCGCCTTCCATTCAAATAGAATGAGGATATCAACCCAACAAAAGCCAGTCATACGGGTATGAATCCTGAACATCTTGCTCTTGCTCAAAAGGAGTGTTCTGAATTCCTACAACAAGGACTCATTGAGACTTCTGACTCCCAGTGGGCTTGTGAAGCCTTCTATGTTAACAAAAGAGCAGAGCAGAATAGAGAAAAATTACGTTTGGTCATTAACTACCAACCTCTAAACACTTTTCTCAGAGATGACAAATTTCCTCTACCATCCCGAAAATCTTTTTTTGCTAGTTTGTCCAAAGCTAAGATATACTCCAAGTTTGATCTTAAAGCAAGATTTTGGCAACTTGGAATCCATCCTGATGACAGATCCAAAACCGGATTCTGCATCCCAAACCAGCACTACCAGTGAAAAGTGCTACAATTCGGGCTCAAAACGACTCCATCCCTTTTCCAAAAGGCCATATGTCAAATCTTCGGTCCAATCTTGGACAGTGCTGCCATCTACATAGATGATATTTTGCTCTACAGCTCTGATGAGCAATATCATGCTGAACTCCTTCAGAAATTCATCCAAATTGTCCAAAAGCATGGTATCATGCTATCTCAGAAAAAGATGATCATTGCGCAGCAAAGGATTGAGTTTCTTCGAATGAACCTTGACCAAGGAACATACCAGCCAGGTCCACATATTGCAAAGGAATTACTCAAATTCCCAGAAAAGGAACTCACAGTTAAACAGGTTCAAACATTTCTTGGTATAGTCAATTATATCCGAGATTTTGTTCCTCAACTGTCTAAGCTCCTTATACCTCTTCAAAAAATGTTGAAAAAAGAGGCCCCCCTTGGGGAAAGGACCAGACTGAAGTACTTGCCAAACTTAAGGAGATTATGCAAGATCTTCCTCCCCTTCAGATTCCTTCAACAGGGAAAAGAATTCTCCAAACAGATGCCAGTGACGAATACTGGGTAGCTGTATTATACGAAGAAGTTGATGGCAAACGATACATCTGTGGATACAAAAGTGGTAAGTTCTCTCCAGCCGAAACTCATTATCACTCCACTTTCAATGAAATATTGGCAGTTAAGAATGGAATAAAAAAGTTCGAGTTCCATCTTATTGGCCATCACTTCCTTGTGGAAATGGATATGGCTTCATTCCCCCAAATGGTAAAATTTAAACAGAAGCAAATCCCTCATCCGCAGCTTTTAAGGTGGGCAGAATGGTTTTCAAAATATTCCTTTGAAACCAAACACATCGCAGGAAAGAAAAATGTTCTTGCTGATTTTCTTTCTAGACCCAAGGCCTCCTTGGAAATTAACATGTATGTAAAGAAACACCACCGTGGTGAAACATACAGGGTCCAAGACATGCATGACAGGCCTAGAATCGAATATCCTCCTGAGATCCGAGCTGCTATTGAGGAGAACATGTTATTCGAGCGACTTCCCGACTTTCTCCAGTCCAGCGAATACAATATATTCGCTAACTATGGAGGCCTACTTCTGAAATCTGATGGACTTCATCCGGACTACCCATTCATCCATCCGCTCACTTGGGATCCAGATCAGGATTTCCCTGAAGAATTAAAATGGATGTTTTGGTATTTGTTTAGCCTGCACACTGTAGCTGTTTAGTTTCCTACTGAGCAGATCTGGCGAGCTCTAACAGAAACACTCAGAGCACAAGACCATCGACGCCACAGGTTAAAACATCTATTTTCAATATTAAATTGGTTTATGCCTCTCAGCGCTTGGCGCTAAACATTTGGTGCAGAAAACCAACATGGTCGACTAGAACCTAAAAGAAACACCATTGTCCTTTTTCATCGACCATGGAAATTCATTCAGCCAACAGGAGATCATGGGAAAAGACCATCATTTGGAGAGTTGAGGCAGCACGAACATTGGCACCATGGGTCCCAAAAGCAGTGGCCATGGGAATCTTTGTAATGGTGGACAGGATGTCCGTCTGACTTGAAGAACTCAACAAGCTTCTTCGGATCATCGTCTTTTGGTATTGGATCTGGAACACATGGTTCAATTAGGAAAAGTGTTGGGAAAATTGGCGGTGCCTCTTCCTTTCCTTTGTTGAACTTGACTTGGATCATGCCATCTTTTTTTCGAATAAATTCGGAATCAACAGAATGAACAGGCTTGTTACTTTGGTGGAGCTGTTCATAATTTGTTATCCAAGTTTCAGGTAGAAGCTTGGCTAACTTTTCTTTGGGAATCTGTCGTGGAACATGGATGCAGGAAGCTTGGTCATTCTCGAGGGAGATGAACAAGGCGTCCTCGTTGCCGTGGAAGTTCAGATCGAGTGCATGGTTCTGCACACGATACACCATCTGGTAGTGGAGGGTTGCTGCAACAGAGTCTGCAGTCTGTGGGGCTCTTGTAAGCTGGAGTTGGACCTTCAGGAAAGAAAGGAGCTGTGGATCTATAAGGGCAACATTAAAATTTGGATACAGAGTGACAAAAACCGTGCCGGCATTTAGGGTAGTTTGCACTGTCCCTATGCAAGCATGTTGGTACTCTAAGAACTTTGTATCCAAAAGTGCCATTCTGGCAACTACAGGGAGACTCTTCCTTCCGTAGAAGGTAAGAGCAAGACGAACTGCACCATAGTGCATATGAGTGTAACCCTGCTGTGCCCACTGTCGAGTGAACTCAAGAGGTATCTGAAGGGTAACAAAGTATTCTTTGTCTGTGGCAGGAATGGGGTGTTGGTCGAACTTGGATGACTGGACATATTCCTTAACTTGAGGGGGAGTATGTCGGATGAGCTGTTTGATGGAGCGAATAGAAGAAAAGGATGATGATGGTTTCGCAAAAGCAGAGTATGGATTCATGAGAGGTAACTGGGTTCCTGAGATTCGGGTGTCTTCTGTCTGAGTGATTTCATACAGGAAGTCAATCTTTGAAGCATTAGAGATGCGGAACTCAGAAAGGGATGAAGATGAATGTGAATGAGTAAGAGAAACAGGTGCATTGAGAACTGTTGGAGAATCACTCATACTGTGGATCATCTTCTTCGTCGCACTGGATAGTTCCAACTAGGAACACCTACTAGGCGCATGAATCAGCTGCATTCGAACGTGAAGTAAGGCTCTGATACCAACTAGGAATAAGGCACCGTTCTTCCCAGGTATGCTACCCACACGGCGAGCTTCCGCACTCAAGCCTCAAGGGTCTGCCTTTTAGGGAACTGAACAGGACCTTAGTCAGCGGAAACCAAGAACTTTAGCCCCACGTTAGAACCAGAAGAAGCTGCATCTCCTAGAGGCTTTTACCAGGCTAGGAAGAAGAAAGGAGAGTGTTTAGGGAAACATAGTTTCAGAGAGGATTCTCACAAACTTGGATCTCCTGATCTTATTCTTCACGCAACACACTTCGTTTTATATAGACGATTTCGGGTCACTGTTGCTACAATGCTACAGTGATTTCCTACAGTACTTTTACTGTTTGCACAGTGCTAAACAGTATTACAATAGTACACTCCGTGACTGCTACAGTGACTGCTACAGTGCAAACGGTGACTGCATAGTAAACACGTTTACTTCGGACGACATTTACTTCGGACGACAACTATGTCCAAAATATACTAAGACAAACATATTGAAAACAAGCTAGTCTCGATACTCATGGCGGATAGGTTCTTCAGTGTTGTCATTAGAGCCAGAGTCATTTGAGTCTTCGTGTTCTTATTGTCTTATCTGATGAGTGGGAGTACTAGTGCTTAGGATTCGTTCCCCGTAGGAAAGATGTGCTGGGGAGTCTAACGGTGGGGTCTCTTCACGCAGCATTGTTGGCTGGGGCCAATTTTGCGGATCAAGATAAGGTTGCAGATCCGTGTTGATTTGAGAGAGAGAGAGAGAGATTAGCTTCTTCAACTTGTGTAGAGGAGGTTTCATCGAGATAGAAATCTGGGCCGTCTTTCTGTCTTTTAAAATCTCTTATGAGAGTCTCGATTTCTTCTTCCATCAAGTAAGTTGGTCTTGTGGAACTTGCATGGAATGGGTCAGCAAATGGTTCATAATCAGCCCATGGGTCTTGTGCATCTTGGAAAATGCTGGAAGCATATGGATTTGGCTGTGTGTTGGATGATGATGAAATGTCTTCAGGATGCTCTAGTCGGTAGATTTCCAGAGCTTCTCGGACTGATTCTTTGGAATTGTTGGAATCCCACGAGACATTATCAGTATGTAGTGGCCAGGCTTCAGGGGGTATTACATGATTTTCTTGGCAAAGAATTCTTTGGAGTTCTCTGTAAGCCTGTGGGTTAGATGAGATATAACTCGGGAAAGTTCTGTATACAGAATGTTTCTGTAAATGATGCTGTGGTCTATAGGAACTTGTCACGAGACTGGTGGACCCAAGGAAAAACAAAGCTGTGAGAGCCAATGAGGCCCAAAGCGAATAATATTGTCATTGGTAAGGCGGAGGATGTTACAATTTGATATTACAATCGACTCTCGACGGCATGTTGTGACAATAGTGGGCGCTCACTGGTGCCACTATTGTGCCATTGAAAGGGGGCGAATGTGAAATCCCTATCCCACATTACTTAGGAAGAGAGCTAGCTTATATGTAATACTTTGCCATTAACCCACATACAACGCATTTTTCCGGATTGCATGCTCATGAGTTGCCACGAAAAAACAAAGCCGTAAAGGCCAATAGGATCCAAAACGGACAAGATTGTCGGTGGTGAGGCGGAGAACATTACAAATGACGATTCCTCCATTATGATTAACTCTCATATCTTCCAATAACTATCGTAACCACGATAATTCTGCTATATTATCAATAAGAATGCGGTATTTTTCTTTCAATCTAGAGCAAGCAACAAGCTATGCCAAGAAATAAAAGAGTTACCAAGGAAAAAGAGGTTATCAGCTTAGTTAGCATATATTCCAAGGTAGGATGAACAAAAAAGTGAATACCATGAAATAAGATAACCATGATGAAGTAAATAATATGAAGGATTGTAGAGAAATGAGTTCGTTCAGTGCTCTGTCATGAGCTGGCTAACAATGTGAATAACATAAGCGTTGTCAAGACGAGTAACGGTGAGGTAAATGTGACAACCCACCAATTGAAGAACACTCCCTAGCCAGCCAAAGACAGCCCAACCCTCAAAATCCCCCACTCTTCCTATTGACGAAAACATAGAAGCTCCTCCGATTAGTAAATAAGAAAATATGCCAACCAACAAAAAAGCCAGTACCTCGCTAATTCAGTGTTTCTTTTCCCCCTCATCGGCAACAAGAGAGGCGAAGTTCTGCTCTACTTAAAACTGCCTGTACAAGATCATAACACGGCTCTCAAAAGAGCGACCGCCTTGGTTCACTGAAAACCACATGGCTTTATGAACTTCTTCAACAGAACTGATGTGTGGTCGTAGGACATGTACAAGATTCCTGTCTGAGAGAACAGTAAAAGAGGGAATGCCAAAATTAGTTCTTCTCAATCTGAGCTAAGTATGCCTTGTCTGCATCTGCAAGGCGATTCTGGAACAAGGCCCACTCGTTTCTGCATCTTGCCCTGACCTGAAAGACGAAAAAATATGGCGACAAATGAGCAACCAGACACCAAAATTTGTTTATTTTAGTGCTTCCTCGGGACTGGCCAAATTAGCAATTAATATATGTAACTGCGGGACAAGAGAAGATGAACAGTAATACTAAAAAATACGCACTCCTTCCCATGGAGCTTTCCCTTTGTCCGACTCTCCCTGCAATTTGACAAAGTAATGAATCAGCTATCAGGGTTTTAGTGTTGAAGAAAATAAAAATGGACACGCTTAGAATAAATATTTTATAATAGAGGGAATAGGAATTGTGAATCAACGAGAGATGACAACAAAAAATTTAGAAGAACAGCAAGCCCCAAATCTCCTGTCATAGATCCTCACACAACATTATTAGTAAAAGCAGTCACGGAGCAGATTACGAGTCATTTAGATGGCCATTACATGACCAACCCGACACTAGAATTAATTTACCCAACACATCCTGTTGGTTTACGAGGTCCCATTGCCCAAAAAAAGTTCACCAACTGGATGGTAAAATTGAAAATATACGACCTTTCACTTGTTCATGGTACAAATATGTAAGAAAACCATCGGGAAGTTGATATCAAAGCAGCATTAAGCCACACAGTATATTTGTCTAATGTTGATCGACGAGATTCCAGATGTCATTTCTTACATCAAGAATCTGTTTTTCAAGCAAGCACCTGCATGCAAGTATTGCTAGAGCCTCTTTCAAAAGACTGGGTAAAAACAGACTTTACAATGGTCCACTGGACTTCAATCTTCTTTCAGATATCGTGCAGGAAGTGAAGTACACAAAACCACAGCCGGACTATATTGATGGACTACTTACCTGACTGCCCAACGAAGGAATTACTTGGTGAACAATCCATTGAGAATCAACAACACCAATCTTCTCGTGAGCAGGCTGCGTCAACAAAAAAGGAAGTGTTTACGACTCACCATAAGCACAAGGAGAGGGCAAAAAGATAAGTACAAATGGGAAAAAGCAGGTTAACTTCCCATGGACCACAATATTCTCGGTGGCCACATAGAGACATCGATCACATCAGAAAGAGGTTTGACAAAACAGTTCACTGTACTCACCCACAATTAAGAACCTGAAAACTATTTCATAACCTGTTTCGAGCCTTTCTTTCATTGCTTTCTAATGACATAACTCTTCCCAAAGCACCGTATGATACTTCAAATTGTTTCAGCTAGTTTACTCCCTCCCCCCCCCCCCCCAAAAAAAAAAAAAACCTCACCTTTTTCTTTTCTCCTCTCCTTTCTTCCTTTCACAGACAAAAGCCACTGCCAATCAATAACAAAAGCATAATCTATGAGAGCGAATGATTACAGACCTCTACGCATCGTCTGAGAGCGAAGTCCAATCCCCATCCATGCACCAAGTCATTCTAAAAGCATGTGTTAAGAATATTTGATCAGCATATGCTTAAACATATATGATAAAGGCATATCCAATTATCCATGAGAGTAGCCCATCATCTTAGACAGAGCAGCGACCTGAATCATATGCCATACACAGCGCCAAGCTTCTCTCGAAAAGACTGGAGCCATAATTTCCACAAACCTATATCAGAAGTAATAAAATGAGAACTGAAAGAACAAATTTGGAAACTTGAACTGCTTCCATTCCTACATGGTTATGAAGAAGTCATGAAATAAATAGTTCATGCAATCCTACGAAAACGATAGGTATTTACGCTGCACATGGAGGCAAATGCGGGTCACTACACCAGCCTGGTTTCTCTTCTGTATCCCTATTCATCAAGAAAATGAAAATTAGAAAAATGTGAGTGCACTGGGACTATTGAACAACCGGGCAGACAGATACACAAACAAACATGCCCATGCAGGGGTTTTGGGGGGAGGATGGGGGGAGAGAGATAGTACTTGTGCACTTCTCTGTCACCTCTCCTCTTCGTCATCTGCCATGTCAGTCCATTATTGGGCTCAAGACCGGGCTGGGATATATCCAAACCATGTTTCTTGACCAACTGAATGTACCTGGTAAATTGAATGTAACAAGTACATAAACAACTATCACTGCATTCCACATGATAATTCAAGATAGCTTGTAATAACTTTTAAAATCTTACTTTTCCCCATTAAAATGTTGAACTCCAAGATCTTCATCCCAGATAAAAATATATTCATAAGCTGCAATGACATCTGGATGCAAAAACCTTTTCGCGTACCACCTGAAGATATAGCTTAGAAATGTGAAACAAGTGATTGCAAGAATATTCTAACCGAATGCTAATGTATAGTTAGCTAGCTTTGGCCAAAAGAATGAAAAAAGTATGGTTAGCTAGAACTTGGCGATGACCTTGTTTGTTGAGTTAGGAGGCCATCTACTTTCTAGTACCAACTCAAGAGGTGATGTTGCCGGGGAAATGAAAGCTATAAAAGGTGTTCTCAACTTACCATTTGGTTTGCTTCCTCACGCTGATATGAATTGCATCCTTTGACCACTCGAACTGGTCCCATTCACTTGCCCGACCATCATAATGAAAGAGCAAAATTTGGAAGTCCTCTGAGAACTACCAAACAAATGGAAAACACACTACCTCAGAACTCCTTAAGAATTACATGACTGTGCATGGAGATCTATTATTTAAAAAGCAATCTTAGAACCTTTCTAATTGATGCATCGATGTTATGCCTCTGATCAAAACCCACTGTAAACGTAACCAAGTATTTTGGTTTCTTCTTCAGGTCCTGCACGTTTCACCGCAAGAGTTATTGCACCAGAACAGCCGCAATTGTCATAAAAATAAGAACATTTTAAGGGCATATCACGCAGAATGCAAGCCAAAAGTACATCCACAATATTAGGTATGTACATTACAAGTTTATTAGGTTGTCGAGCTACCATAAAAGCCGTATTTCCCATCGACTTATTATCCATTTGTAAATATATGCAGAATAATCAGCAAAAATTGGATGACAAAAATAAAATTCATACCTCACTAGGTTCACCCCATAACCTGCGCAAATAAAAATCGGTTTCTGAAACAATAATATTTGGAGGCAAAGACTCTGCACCACGAGGATTTGTCTGAACATATATCTGGAAACAAAAAAGAATGATCAAAGTCCATGTCCATCACCACATATTCCAGCAAAAGATAATAGCTTCACATATAATTCTAATTAGGTATCCCGTTTTGCACTACGTAGCATGAAGCATGGATGACACATAACAGCTAAATATAATGCAACTGATAGCCAACGACTTTAAGCTCTACTGCATATTTAAAACTTCTATTCACACATACTTGTTCACGGGCATTGATTAAGTTAAGTAGGTTTCTCACACATAATTTTCCTGCCTCACATGCAAGATTAGAATCAACGAAAAATGAAGACCCAACTGATTTTACAAGTGTCATTAGCTAAATCCAATATCTGTTCCCAAAATGTGTGTGCAGAGGTGAGGCTCACTTTCTAGCAATTAAGAGTTACTGGTTCTGTATTAGTCCTGAATAAAAGTTTACTAAAGGAGTAGAAAAAGAGGCTATCTCAATATAGCTGGATAGAAGCACGTCGAATGGAAAACATGGAAAAACAAAACTAGCCCATTACAACTACTTCAGAGAATACATACCAAAAAAGACTAGAATTTTATGGTTATGAACTGAGAATGGTTATGAACTGAGAACTACATCATCTTTGTAATAACAGATGAACAAAGACCAAACAAACTAATCAACCTCTTAAATAGACACGATATACTTGCACTTAGGTGAAACGTTACTAATGAATCCTCTTCCAAGTATGAAATACACAATAATCCATGACAATTGGATAAAGAAAAGATCAGAAGAAAAAAGGTATTGGACCTTGTGGATGCTGCCTAGATTATCAGAGGCTTTGCTGACGGAACTACTTCCATCATTGATCAGATCAAAAGATGACATAATACTTGAACGGAAATTAATCTGCAAGTTTAAATGCAAGTCAAATAGCTGATGGTAAGCAGCAAGCAATGTGAACCCAGATTTACAGCATTAGATGAGCATATACCTTTGTCAGAGAAACAGATGGAAAAGAAATGCCTATGAAGAACCCAAAAACAACTCCCAAGATAGTTGTGATGATAATCCTCGCCCTGTCATTTGATTTCTTTAAAACTCCACTGCAGACCGAACAAGGGTTGCTTAGGCAATCCAAAGCTTGAGCATCATATGTAAATGATAAAGGCATAAACTATTCAAAGATGATATGTTCAGAGAATCAACTAAAATATAGTGTGTGGAACGAACCTGCGGTGCATTGTCCCCATCCTGGTGTATGTTCAACTCTTACATTACCAGGTCAAGAATAAAGTGCAGACCTTAACCACTTCAATGAATTCTGAAGAGACTATCTACACAAAAATACAACAGTTCCTCCAAGGTGTCTGCCTCCTGTAGAAAAGATGCTTCCAGCTTCAAAAACCGATGACAAAATACGCATTCCCTTCAACATTAAGAAATTATCATTAACAATGGAAAAATGGTAAGATTAGATTAAAGCAAGTCCCCATAGTAGCGCAATATACTAAGACAAAACAGTCCTTTGAGTTTATAATATACATCATGGGAGCGAAGGAAAAGAGCATGCTTCTATCCCATTCCTCGATTGCAAGCAACTTAGGGAAACTCAGAATAAATATTGACGTATAGTCATCTAGTAGCCAATGGCAAAGGGCCAGAAACAATTAATTCGACAGCTATATAATCCCTCGATGTCCTAAATTAATTCACGAGTTCACAGGTCGGTCATTACCCTCTTCTCCCTTGTCGAATTTTATTGATATGATTGTGTCCACTAAATGAACAGTAATCTTAACTTAAAAACAAGGCAATCAATCCATAAGTGTAAAAATCGTAGACGACATATATTTTGAATGTGTGGAAGTAAGCTGCTAGTAAATCTTATTGCTCTAGGACAGTTAAAAGATATGCTCAGGTTCTCGATAGACATCTCCCCACATTCAAGCAGAAGAGTCGACTGAACTACCATAAATTCAAGCTATTTTATCCCCTTAATGTCAAAAAGAAGAGCATATCTATATCCTTTTACATTAAACGAGCCATATGACAACCTAGATCGTTCCATGTGTCCGATTCAAATGTCCAACCAGAAAACTTCGAGCCCATTCGAAGAAAACCAAACCCCAATTTCCCAAACCCCAACATCCTCGGACGCTCGAGGCGGAGAGACACCGCCCACATGCTATTCATTTCACTTCAGCCAACTATCGCGATCGCAAACCGCCGATCCAGAGACAAATTAAATTACCGCCAACCGTTAGAGAACACGAAAGAAACGCACGATCGAGGAAGACGTAATCAAATCGCCAAAGGCGCCTTTCGTTCCAAAAGATCCTCCGGACGTTATCGAAGGAGGAAAAGGCAAAGAAGCCGCGGGGGCGGCAACTGAATTGAACCAACACACCACGGACGTACGGACGTACGCGGTAAGCAGAGCTGATTCGAAATGATACCATTCAACCTCGGATCCCAAAAGCAGAGACGAACACAGAAGAATTCGACGCATACCTGCTCCGAGATCTTCAGGAAGAGAGACAGAGAGAGAGGGAGAGATTTGAGAGAATGGATGCTGTTCGCCACCACCTGAATCCGAAAACAGAAGAGGAGGAAAATGGCCTCGGAATCTCGAGTGACCATATTGCCCCCCCGCTCGGGTTTTTTTGAATTCCCGATCGGGGGAGTCTCCATCCTGTGCTTCGCAAGAATCCGGGCTTCTGTGCTCACGCACCAACCGGAGGGTGCCACGTGTGGGATGATTGCCTCGTCCCTCTTCGCGGCCCGGCTTCGCGGGACAACAAATTTTACCTGGAAAGCTCGTGTTACGCTGGGAGGGCCCGCTAGCGCTCCCCTCCTTCGTCAATGACCAATCAGGAGAAGCCACGACGGTGGGGAGTTCGGTGACGCCCATCGCGGGTACTTTCGGTGCGGCTTTTGCCCCGAAATATTGGTATTCATGCAAGGGATTATCATGAACAAGCATGTAATGTTTTATAAACACTGGTGTCATGACTTCTTCCTGTAAAGCAATTTTTATTTTACATAGTCAAGAAGGAGAACAGATGAGCTCAGTGACGGATTTAGAGATTGTCCGACCTAAGAAGAGCCAAATTTGAAGACCAGGCAACATCAACCGATGTCTTCACTATCGAATGTGATGAGCTATCGACACTATTCGAGTCAAGGCAAGGACGCACTAAGACATACGACCTTAGGCAAGTTAGATATGAGGATCAAGCAAGTTCAGTCAAGTTCATGCAACCCAACTTCAAATGATGAGCCGTCAAACTCCAATTTTGAGTCAATGGTTATATTTTGCTAACCTCATTGGAGTTAATAAACCTAGTTGCAAATACTTGCATCTAGCAAGAAAAAAAGTGTGTTTAGTGGTACTTGAACATAACCCATCTCCAAATCGCTGATATCTCGAGCAACTTCTTGTTAACTTTTTTTAATTAAGATATCGACTCGTTTGTCGAACAAACCTTAATTTGAATAATTCACTAACATTCATTCTTTGTAAGTTACTTACGGCATTTCTTCCCATTTGTAGATGTATTTCTGTCAATTCTATTGTCGATATAGGGATAAAAAAAGTACTTATAAACTCATAATTAGACAATATAAGGATAAAAAAAAGTACTTATAGACTCATAATTAGACAATTGACCGGTGGAAGATTTCAGTTACACAATAATTTTAAGTACACACTACTCATTTAATGGAGAATGTGTAAGTTTTATTTTTACACTATTAATGGACAAAATAATAATCCCTTGTGAATTACAAAGTTCTATAATAACTTATTGATTTTATTTGCACTACTTATCAAAGTTAAAACTTATTCACTCTTACACAAAATTTCCCACCTTAGCTGAAATAATTATCAATCGTTATTTGAGTTATTTTATTTTTTGGTAAAGGTTATTTGAGTTATTTTATTTGATTTTTCTTCAAAAGGATAATCTCACAAAGAATCCGGATTGTCACTCATGCCGTGAAAATATCCCAAACTTCTTTACATCTCATTGATACTTTTTGAATTTGTACTAGTGACTTGAAAATGCCTTATGTTACATATTGAAGTTTCGTATATAATGGCTTTAAAAAATGCGATGTGGTGCGGTTTTCCCTTTTCCAAATTATCAGCTTTCTTAATAAGGCACTAATCCTAATTTAAATAATGTATAAACTTTCATTTGATTAAGTTATCAATTAATTTGACACTACCAACTTTAATTTGACATATTTATCAATATCCATTTAGTTGTTTGTAAATGGACTCTTATTAGGTCAATTGCCGGTGTACAAAATTATCTGCGCTTACTTTTATTGAATGGTTGATATGTGCAAGAAATTGGTTCAAAATTGCTGAGCTGTCACGACAACTTAAACTTATATCTTGGTAGTTTATAGCTCTTTTTACGGGAGGTAGCGTAGCCCAAGAGCATAAATCGTTCACTTCGTTATAGAATCCGAATTCGTGATTTCACGGGAAGATGGCTAGTTAGTCCAACTCTATTAATAACAAGCTCTTTGGCAAAAAAAGGGAAGAACACATCAAAAGAGAAAAAAATTTGGGTCTTTCCAGAGCAATTGTATTCTCGAGGAAGGCCATTTCACGATTTAGGGAGCGTGAGCTTTGATGGGCTCGTGGAAGCTGCAACGTGCGATCATAAGGGGAATATCAGTCCCCATCATCCATGGAAAGCTTGCCTAAGATTGTCAGATGAGCATCGAAGAAGATCCGTGGTCGATGGTTTTGCCTATCCAGATTTAGATAGGGGACCGAACCGCGGCATGGATGTTCTAACTAGCATCGCGTGGCCCGATCTCTTCCAGTTTCAGCTAAATCAATGACGAGCCGAAATCAAGTCAATTTACAGTTTGGTACGGTCCAGATTGATGGAGACGGATGAACTGACGTGCAGGATCTCAAAGGGCCCTTCTGGGAGGCCCAAGGTTCGGCCCGTTTATCATCACAAAGTCAACCCAATGGAGCAAACTGCTTAGATTGTCGGGCCTTTGGGCTCTTTATCCCTGGCAACTTGGTGCAAAACGGGCGAAGTTCATCGAGCAGAACAGTAAGAAACGAAGAGACGGAGAGAGAGAGAGAGAGAGAGAGAGAGAGAGAGAGAGAGAGTTTGCCTTGAACCAGCAGGTTGCATTTATCATTTTTCACTGAAATCAACAGAACGCTCAGTCCCCCAACGCATTAGAAGGGGAGTCACCTCACGGACCAAAGCATTGTACAGCGTATACCATCCCTAGTCTCCCCCACCGATCCAGTATCCCACAAGAACCAATTGATGAACCGAAACTTTCAAGTCCAGCCACCAACCCAGATGGATAAAAAAGAAAATGTTTCTTTTCAAGATTTTACAGGAAACAAATCCATTGAAAGAATAACAAATTTGATCACTCCGCCCCTCAGAACTTGGCACACCGCGCCGGCAGACCCGTCCCGTGATCGACGGCCACTATCTCGGTCCTGTTGTCGCAGCGAATTACGTCCTGCCCCAGCTTGGCGCCCGCCGCTTTCAGCCCTTTGAGCGAGAGCGGCTGGTTGAACAGGTTCAGCGAGGGGAGCCTCGACGCTGGCGGCAGCTTCCCGCCGGGCAAGAAGTTCCTGAAGTCCTCCTTCAGCAACGGCACCTCGAAGTCGGACTTGTCGTGCCTTACGACGTTGTCCTTGGCGCTGATGTGAGCCCCGGGCTCCATGTGGTTGGTGGAGAAGCTCGACTGCCTCGGGAAGTTGGGGTACAGGCTCACGTAGCCCCGAAGGTACATCATGTCGATCAGGAACTTCTTCCAGGAGGCCTGCCAGCCGTTGGTGCGGGACTTCGGGATCTGGACCGGGTTTGCCTTGGCGTCCTCGGTGAACCTCATGTTCATGTACACGTAGAACTCCCTCCAATGCTTGGGGAAGAAGACCGCGCCCCAGCTGCACGGTAATTGGTGGAGGTATGGCGTGTTCGGGTGGATGTGCCTGAAGAAGTCCGTCGCGTTCCATTTCGGCCGCTCCTTCACTACCTCGACCAACTTCGGGGTGTAGAGAGAGATCGACGAGAGCTCGGGGAGCGAGACCTGCGGGTCATAATGATAGGCCAAGAGAGCATACTTGATCCACAAGTAGTAGTAAGGGGAGACCTCGATGTCGTCCTCGAGGAGGAGGCCGTAGTCGTCGTCGGACGCCGGGTACCAGCTCTCGCTGACGGCTCTGATCAGGCCTCCCTGGATGATCCTCCGGCGGAGGGTCTTGGGGCCGTGCGGCCAGTCGAAGGAGTTCACCAGCTTTATGGTGGCCTCGTCGACCTTGCTGTCCATGTTGAAGCTGATCGGGACCTCGTCGTTGAGGTAGAAGGCATTGCTAAGCGATGTGAGGAGCCGCTTCAGGGACGGCGCTCGATTCTGCGTGATGATGTTGACGGAGATTCGCATCCGGTTCCAATCTGCTCGTCGCAAAGATTGCGGGACTTCAGTTGAATAATTGAAAATTAAAAACTAGCAAGTGAATAAGAAGTAGAAACCGAGCTGAGCTCGCATCGAGAAGATACGTAATTAAGTCCAAGTCTTGCACAATAATGCCCCGCCTATGCATTTGGCTCGAAGTTCCAGACATTCCAGTCAAATGCCAAATTGCTAAAATGGGGAAGAACAGATAGCGGGTGGGAGATCTTACTTGGCAGCGCCGTCGACCGGAGATCAGCCATCCAGAGCACCTTGGGCACGGAGGCCCTGGGCAAGAGCACCACAGTCGTCGTCCCATTCCCGTTGCTCTCCGCGGCCATCCTCAGCGCCTTCTTCACGTTCGCGTCAAGGTCAGCCACCGCAACCACCACGCTCGGGTTGTGGATCCGAATTAGCCCCTTCACGCTCGAGTAGACCACCTGGAGCACCGGGACCTCCGAGTCCGACACCCCCGAGGTCGCCCCGACGGCCAGGTCGAACACCTTGAACCGCCTCTCCCTGCACACCGCCGGTGGCCACCGGAGGGCGGCGGCGGCGTCCTTGCAGGGGCAGAAGTGGCCGCCGGAGACGACGAGGTACGCCTTCTTGCCGACGGTGGAGCGGAACTTCTCGAGGAGGGGGGCGAGGGCCCTGACCTCGGCGACGGAGTGGGCGTAGAAGAGGGCGTCGATCCGCTGCGGGTACATCTGGGCCCACTGGGTGACGTAGCCGGAGGCTAGGGCTCTCCACCACTGATCGTCGCGGACCTGGACGATGTCCTTGAAGATCACCGTGGTTTCTGACACGTAGGCCAGCCGGTGCTCGCTGTCGCCCCACGTGTCCCTATCGATGGGGTCCACCGGCAGCACGTAGGAGTAGGCGTTTCTGTACTTTTGGAGCTGGTAGCTGCCAAATATAACATCGGGGAACATATTGATGTTAGATGTTAAAGGAAATAGGAAATAGGAAACTAATATTAGTAAATAAAGAAATCGAACATTAGCTTGCAAAACTAGTGAAAACGTGGTATAACACTTCAATGTTAGATTAAACGTAAGACACACTCGTGATAAAAATTAAATCACCGGATCAAGTAAATGCATAAGAATACATCTAAAAGTATCTCTAATAAATTCAATTTGAGCATTTCTATTATCGATTTATGGAGATAAATGTCCCGCAATCATTATTGAATGAAAGAATTTAGTTATATATTCATCATCATACATGACTATACGGCATGTAATGCACAGCTTGATTTTCACCGACGATGAACTTATTAAAGTTTCCAACGAGTATGGTGGGGGAGCAATAATTCGATTAATTAATTGGCGAGCCGTCTAATTTTCTAAGGTCAACGTGAATGGAAAAATGAGGTCTCGAGGTCGGACAAAATAGGGGGTTGGTGCTACATACATTAGACCACTTCAATATACACTCGAAACTTAATGAATTGCATGACTAGGAAGGTAATGACAAACCCTAATCGCTGACCGCGCCATTAATGAATGCCTCGGCTAGGGAGATCCCCAGATAAAATACATGCTACTCTGATAACCCCTTGGAGTAGAATATGATTACTTTCAGTTCAATCTCTCGAGCTCAGACCTCTACGTCATCGGAACCATCTGTCCATCCTGACTTTTCTATTTAATTTACTCTTAGCTTCTAACCAACCTGGCTCGAACAATGAGAGAAATGCCGCATCACTAATTACCTGCACGCAAATCACCATCACTTGCCGCAGTTGATTGAGCACAATCGGCTTTGGATGGAGACCGTCACCCCAGAAATCAGTAGCATTCTGTGTATTACTATGAGAAAAGGTCACCCACTTGATCAAATTCTTTTTACCTAGTATAGTTTACCCATTTTTGTTGACTTTATCTGATGCATCAAATCTCACTATTCACTGGACGTTTCTCTGTTTAGTAATAAAGTTCTCAAGCCAATGAAGAAGATGACAGATATCGTGATCCGATCATAAAGGAGGGAATCGAAATATTTTAGTACGCACCTAAGGTGGAGATCTTCACCGGTCATGAATGTGAGGGGCGTCTCGATGAAGAGAGTCTTCACGAGCTCGGCCGACATGAACCACGAGCTGGACAGGAAATCCACCTGAACAATCCGGTCCACCGTGATGTCGTAGGCCGGGTCTGGCAGATAGAGGCCCGCCTCCTTCGACCGGAACTTCCGGTAGCTAGGGAACGTGAAGTCCTTTTGCCGGAATGGCAGGATCCGCCCGATGCTCCCGAGGACCGAGTTCTTGTACTTGTCGGTTCCGGCCACGTGTGACAGGATCTGCAGCATCTTCTTCCCAGGGATCATGTCGTCGTCAAGGATGTACACGAGGTCGGCCTCGGTCTGCAGCGCCATTTGGAACCTCCCGTAATACTTAAAGTCATAGCTTGAGCTGATGAAGCTGATTCTTGAGTCATTGTAGCTCTCAACGATCCTTCTCAACGAGAGCTCATTGGGGCTACCGAATGAGAGGACCCAAACATGGTGAAATGGGAGGGTTTGGTGGATCAATGAGTCCAGTTGTGCACAGAGCGTTTTTCTCTTGAAGTGGTTCAAGATCACAGTCACCTTAGGCCTGTTGGGGCCCTTCAAGTCCCACTTGGACTTCATTGCCATAAGCTGAGCCAGAGTCTCGGTCCCAAACGTCTTGCTCTGGAATGACAATACCTCGTCGTAGAGCTCTCTCTTGAGCTTGATCATCACCGCGTCGTTGGACTTCTTCTGCTCGAATTCAATCTTCTCGTGCTCGCACACCTCCATGGGGCTGACCCGTGGAATTATTTCGCCCCCCAGGACCAAGTTGGCTGATTCTTGGTAGTGGCTCAGTACATGGGGTGGGATAATGAACTGCTTCCATTGTTGTGCGATGCGCGTGGCCCAGGTGAAGTCCGGCTTGGACCGTAGATCGATCGCAGGGCTCATATAGTACAGCAGGAAGGTGGCGTAGACTGCGAAGGCGAACTGCAAGAAGGTGAGGCACGTGACGAGGCGGCTTGAGTAGCTCCGCTGGGGTTTCAGCTTGTTGGCCTTGTTGACATTGACGTAGTCCGTCAAGACGCCTTCCAAGTAATCCCCGCTTCTCATTGTTGCGTTCCGGACTAAACCCATCTCTTGAATATAGTCCTAGAGCATAAGCAAGAACCTGCAAGGAACTTTAAACGATAAATACAGAATCAAGAAACCATTGATTCAGTCTACACTACTTCAATGAGCTGAGGCATGAGAAGTGCATAAACATCAAATCTTGAGACTGACCCACAACTTCTACAATCCAAAGCAAGCGAATAACGGTTCTCAATATGTACGGCTTTGGTGTGATTCCGATGAAAAGATCGATGGATATCTCAGTTTGATTCAGAAAAAAGAAGGGTAAGGGCTAAGAGGTTTTTGAGGGATTTTGGAGAGCGGTAGACCACTGCATTGGGAGAGCCATGGATCTTGTGCCTTTATATTAATTAAAAAGAGGGGAGCGAGAAAAATGTAGAAATGAAGCTGCCCAACCCCATGAGAAATGGCACCAAAGGTCACATGGGCTAAACTTGTTTGTGTTTGTGAAAAACCTTTAAAATTGATCATTGATCGGCAGAAAGAAAGAAAGAAGGTGAGGACGCGTTATCTTCACTTCTTCTCATACATCCCCACCCTCAAGACACCATTTCAAAGCCGGTTTTGATGCCGGAGAATAGGGCTTCCCTTGCGTTTTTGGCACTTCGTTTCTTCTCTCTACTATAATTTAAAAAAGAAAAAAGAAAAAAGAAAAAACTTAACTCTCTGTCTCTGTCTCTCTCTCTAAATTGGTTTTGAGTTTGACATCGAGAGAGGTTTAACTAAATTCCGCAAAATTCTAGGCCATATAGAAAAACAACGTAAGATTTATGGTCTAGGAAAAGCACTGCTAATAGAGACAATGCAAGGTGTATGCATTTGAATCCAGGTCAAAAAATGTAATAATGAATTGCTTGTAGAGCGACTCATAGGTGTCATCTGCATTAATGGCACTTGCTTGTCTGTATTACCAACACGGTTAGTGGGATTATGCAACACTCCTTTCTATGCTCTAGTAATACATTATCTAATTTGCAGGTTCATTAGATTTTATCCTTCATAAAACCGACTTAAAGAGATCGGTGGAACCCAAATCCCAATTAAATTCCCCAATTCTCGTCAAACCCGCTTTTCAAGAACAAGATTCGAGGAGTATCTCAAGTTGCTACTCGGAGGGGTTCAGTACACGAAAAGCAAGCGACAAATGGCCAAAACTTGAACTGGGAACAAGAAAAACTGGAAGAGACATGAAGCAAATTAAAGGTGAACGACAAACCAAATTAAGAAGTCAAAACCCAGTACCTTGATGAGTAAGGAAAATAGAACCAATTAGCTGGGACACAACAAAAAATAGGCTTGCTTCAGCTTAGTTTCTTCTTCAGCAAATCAAGCTAAAGCTGAGCTAAGAACCTCGACCTCACACCACCGCGTGAGTCTAGATGCATAAGAACGAAGAAATGAAAAACGAAAATATTGGGCAAGGTCGATTGAGTACTGGGGGAGATGGATAAAGTACAGATATATATATGCGATATTCGCATGGCCAAGGTTGACTTTGCATGAAGATACGTAGATGAATTAGCAGAAATGTGGACTTTGCTAATGCCACCTCGCCAAACTTTATGGGCAAGTTGAATGCAAGAAAACAGATGACTGGATTACTTGTATTTTGCTTGCGGGAGAGAAGAGTACAAATGCGTTCGGCATGGCTCGTTCAAGGAATTTGAACAAGAAATCTGGGAAATCAGATAGAAAGAAAGAGGCCACATGTACTTTTTTTTCGTCGGTCCAGTCTTTTTTGTTTTCTATTTGGCCGGTAATTTGGCAATAAAGTTGCAGAACATGAGAGAGAGAGAGAGAGAGAGAGAGAGAGAGAGAGGAATGACGGAAAAATAGGGTAAGCATAACGGACCAAACATAATCAACTTACTAGGGGGAAGAAACTGCTGAGACATGGCAAAAAACCCTAAAAAAATCATTAGGCAAAGCTGAATATCATATATTCAATTTGTTCCACCTAAGTTTGTGACTCTCGCATGGCTGACAAAGCTGCGTGGTCTCTGAAAGATCCCTCTTAGGTCTGAATGTAATCAGCAATGTCCATACATATAATTTATTAGAAGAGCTCTTGAACGATGGGTGTTACCAAAAAAGGGGTTGTACGTTCAAGAACTATGTGAACTTCTTTCGAGATTCATAGGGACTCGTACATATTAGAACTTTCTTATTTCATGAAAACTGTTATGAGTCAAAGAACTCATACACCGACTTGTGTCTTTAGTTGTTTTTCTCCAACTATTCCATGTTCCAATTCAATCATCCATTTGTATGACTCGATAGATTGATTTGTCTCTTAATCACACTTCTCTTCAAAATTCAACTTGTCGACTTTTGGTCGGTAGCCATTCTGAGGGTATCTATAGTATTTGATGAGTTTGAGTCAATGTAGGAGTAGAATGTCAATGTGCGTGTGTATATATCCATAGAATGGTTATGGCCCAGCCTACCAACTTTCTTTCAACGCTTTAAAGATAAACCTGTGTTTCTATGTGCTCACAGCCTATAATGGCATGTACACTTTGTCACTTTTTAGCATGCATAGGAACTAAGCTTGGCAACCACTATATATATATCATAGGTTTCGTGCTAGTTTCACAGATTTAACTCCTTAGATAATTTTAGTGTCTTGTGTCGTAACACCATCCATATAAAGTGACTCCTTGAGTTAATTTCGTGGCTCTATTTCATCTTTGTGATTTTTCGAAAAAAGATTAAATTGATTAATATCTTCATGTTGAGCTCACTCTATACTTTTGTGCCCTCTCTCACATTACTCAATCAACTTAATTAGTAGTTGGAATGTTATACTAAAAGTGTCCTAAACAATCTAATCCTAAATATTATCAACTTAATTAGTAGTTGGAATGTTATACTAAAAACGTCCTAAACAATTCATTCCTAAACATTTTAATTGGGTCATTTTAGTCATAAACTTTTTGTATATGTACCAATTGATTTCATCCAACTAATTTTGACTGGAAATCATTGATGTGGATGTTGTCGTTGTATATGATGTAGACATTTTTAAATAGTGATTTGATAATTCGATTTTTTAATATTTTAGTATCTTTTTTCTTTTTTTTCTTCATTTTTTTTGGGCCTAAGGGTCAGTGACCCTCGCCTAAACTAGGTGTTGCGGCCCTGCCCAAATTCGATGATGGTTGTGGTGCCCTCACTTGGCCTAGATCCGGCGATGGCACATGGGCCTCCGTTATGGTTTGTGAAGGCGAGGGCCAGGGCCACGGCGCCCTAGTTTAGTGTCGGCGGGGGTTGTTGGTCCTTACTTGTGGCCAGCATCCCTGGCTTCAGGCCCCTTAAAAAAAGAGAAAAAATAGAAATGACAAAATACACGAAAATATTATACTAGTAAATTTTGGTAAAAGTTGACCAAATATACTTAATTAGCAATAATGTAAAATATTTATATTCGAATTTAGCTCAATCGAAAGATTAAGAATTTAATTAGTATCAATACAATAAGTTTGAAACCTTTTTTTGATGCTTTTCTTGAGGTTTTACTAAAATGTATCGTGGTTATTAGTGGATGGCGCTTTGGCATTGACTTCTTTCATATGTGCTTAATGAAAGGGTGGTTACCTAAATATTAACATGTCGGCAAAGAATTCACACATCATTCTAATGATCAACGGTTCATTACCATTCTAATATGAAAGATTTACCCTAATTGACTACATATGAGGACAAAGTAGTAGACCCCTAAAGGATTGTTATTAATTCAAGGAAAACAAGAAAGTAAACAAGGCCCTTTGCTTTGCTGGTGACAAAAGGGAAAAAAAAACAAAATAATTTTAAATATATTGTATTTATGTCAATTTAGTTTCGAACTTTCCAATTTAACTAATTTAGTTCTAAATCTTTAGATACTTTATCAATTTAGTCAATCTGATGAATTTTTATTAAAAAAATTGCTAATGTGGATGTTGGCCATCTTACATAACACATTTTGCATTGATATAAACAAATTTAGCAATTTCTTAAAAAAATTAATTTTTTTATGATCAATTGTTTTCTTTTTCCTTCTTATTTTCTTTTCTTTTTCCTCGATAGGTCACCTTGCCTTTGAGACATCTAGCGATTGGCCATAGGTGAGGACCAACAAGGTTTGCCCTTGCCTAGAATCTGGTGAAGGGCAACCTCACCTGAAGCTAGCGAGGCTAACCATCTATAGCCTTTGGCAAGGCTCAACCTTACCAATGGGAGGTTGGCATATGCAGGTGAAGGTGAGCGTTGACCGTGGCTGGCCATCACGGTGGCGTGGC
Source organism: Melaleuca alternifolia (assembly GCA_019926035.1). NCBI lineage: Eukaryota > Viridiplantae > Streptophyta > Magnoliopsida > Myrtales > Myrtaceae > Melaleuca > Melaleuca alternifolia. Next base: position 645,807 of record JAGKPW010000321.1, read on the forward strand.
AACTGGTCGAATGACAGAACAAAAAAAAATTGTAAATTTTTGAAAAAAAATATTTTAAAATATTATCCGCGTCAACGTAGACCATGTCATGCAATATGGTCAATGTCCATACCAATGATCTTTTTGCCAAAACTAGTCAGATAGACTAAACTGGTAGATTGTCAAAATATCATATGACTAAATCGGCCAAATTAAAGTTTATGATTGAATTGGTCTAAATGCAATAGGTAAACATAATGGGGATACTAAATTATACCTTACACAGATAATATCGTGGTGGGGGCATATGGCTTTCACAATGCTGCAATTATTGAGTTCATCATACCCATGGAATCAATTTTCCACACTTACAGAACTTAAGATCGAGTGAGCATAAAAGAAGCCGACGCACGCGATGACTTCGATTAGTCATTAGGCATCCCCGATGACTGGGTGGATCAAAAGGTATGAGGATTTTCAGCGGGTTTCAAGCCTCAAGACCTTCGACACTCAAACTGGCAACAAGAATTGCCCTTCATGAATCAAGAAGGGCGTGATTTCTTTCACATAAAATCATTAGGATGTTGAGTCATTAGAACCACCTTTCATTAACTAGGAAGGGTGCGATTTCTTTCATATAAATCGCTAGGACGGTGATTCATCTGCTGCTCTCCTAAAAGAATAACTTAATTCATGTTTCCGATGGAAAGAATTAAAAAACTACTCAATGTTCTGACCAATGTTTAATTCCATTCTAACTAGAATAATCACTCCGAATCTCATCATTCTAACTAGCATTAATCATCTCGAGGAGATGTCACGTGCCATGCGTTCTGTGCACACGTGCACGCGCCGGATCGCGAGATCTCCTCAATGTCACCAGCGGGAGGATCGGAGCGCCTCTGGCTTTTCCCTTCTTGTGACTTCAATTTATTCTCTTATCATTAGTTTATGACAAGACGGAATCATTGGTAGGTCCAAACTCTACGCCCCAGAGGGAAAAAGTCAACCCATTTTTGTCCCGAAAGAAGAAGAAAATTATTATCTATCAATTGCCCAATACGATTCCGTGAGAGCCGACAAGCGCACAGCGGTTGGCCCCTTTGAATCGAGCCGGATTGGCAGAATTTGACCGGGCCTAATTTGAGTCTGCAGATCTCGCTGGACCCTGAATGGAAGACCTAACAATCAAAGAAGAAGAGGACAGAAGAAGAACAAATTGATTTCAAATGGTTCGGTGTGGCATCACGAGCTTGATTAGCGTGCTTTATGTGCTGTACTTCACTTCTTGATCGAAGAAGATATCACTTCATGCAAAAATGAAAAACGTCAAGTAATTAGATGCCCTCATTTGGGAATGTAATGTGTATCATGTAACCCGTGTGGCTCTTGACTTAAAACTTAGAGATTCGGATAGGCTTTTGAGAGAGTTGACTAGATGATTTAGTGCTCTCTTTGAATACCACACATCAAGTGATTGGATCATAGTTTGTCCCTACTCGGAGTGATGTCAAGGGCTACGTCTTCTATCCCACGGCTTAAATCTTTAGTTGATTACAACACACGTACAAGACGGCTTGTGTCTGCACAATTGTAGAAAGCGTCCAACTCAAAAGTTTCGAATACTCCTATTTTACTGAAAAGAAAGCGGATCATCCTCTATCTAGAACATATCAATGGTAACACGATTTTTGGTTCAAAAGTCTCGAGCCCCAATTCCTTATATTTCTCCTTCAACATTGTTCTTTTGTGGACCTATCTAAATGGGTCACATACCATATTTCTTAATCCATATTTAGTGAATCGAAATGTTATATGAGTTAGTTATATTTAATAAATGAGCTATAAATGTATTTGGAATGGTAAAAAATAATATAAGTGTTAAGTAGGTTCGCAATATACTTAGACCTCGCACATCTCCATGACTCTCTCTTCACTCTCTCTTGTCATCATCACTTGATCTTGTGCTCGTTTGCTCGCTCAATCCCCTTAGTTTGAGTATGAACTTTCTTATATTTAGTTAAATATAGAAGTGTTTTAACAATATGGATTGAATTGTGTATGTGTTGGGTCGAGCGCAAGATTGAGTGAGGGTAAATGAGAGTAAATATAAATTGATCAATTAAGATTAGACCATTTTCGACTCGATCAAAATCCGATTAAATCCACTTGTTTGACAGGTCTACTTATTTACAACGGTCACTTTTGGCCATTTTAAATATTTTTAAGATATAAGTACTGTTTCCTTAGTTATTTGAACGAGCAGGCCAGGCGAGCTCCATTCGACGATCATTCGTCCATCCATGTTCATGTTCAAAATTTACACCTAGTCGTAATAACACAAGTCTTGGATTGAGAAAAAGCAGAACCGCCGTCACTAAGAATCGCAAGTAATCCAAATCCAGACACTTTCGATCCGGACTCCTTTTTGACTTTTGCCGAGGAGATAACGAACATGAGTCCACGAAGAGAAAGGATGATTTCATGAGAATTTCCTCCTCAAGGATGGCGGAAGGAGGCCTTATCCGGGATGCAAATGGAAGATTTTGTCCAAAGCTTCTCTTGCGATATAGATGGATGCCACGACCGGCGAACACACAGGAACCGGCGCGAATCTACCATCTGAAACCGGACTGAATGTGGATTCGAGCTGCGGCGTGCCTTTCCATAAAAACGCGAGACTTATGTACTAAATATTTAGCGAAGGTGGAGCCGATCGAAGGGACCCTCTTGTCATCTCCGATCGCTCTCCTACAGAAAAAATGAATCAATTTGCTAATTTCTGATCTCTTAGGCGCTGGAGGCGCCGGACATCTTTAGAATGAATTAGTCTGCATCTCCCCACGTTAAGATCAGAGATTAAACAATGTCAATGTAGATGAAGAAGTCTCAAGGGGAGAAGATCGGCATGTGGCACCATTTATTTGGCATCAGACAACCTCGTTAATTCGTACTGCATGTGCATCTGAATTCTGAAGTCTCATGGAAATGGGTCGGATCTCATATCTAGGAAAACCCAGTAGTGGAGTGATGCCTAATGCGTTCTGTCGAGGCATTTTCACATGGTTTTTCTAGGAATTCAATTCTTATGTGCTTCGGCGTTTCTCGATTTTGATCGCCCAGGATGTGCCGTACGGTGCACCACTTGATCCGAGCAAAATCAATAAAAAAAAGAAAGTCAAACAATGATTATTTTTCTCTAGGCTCGTAGGGTTTGTCAAGCCTATGAAATTAACGGATCTGCCTTTCATTGAGAAAATTAAAACGAAGTAGAAATCATTATTTCCATACATAGTAAGGAGGTGCATCTAGAGTTCAAACCAACCCTTCCATTTCCAGGTCAACCCATTCAATAGTATCATGACTCTCTTTTTCCACATGATATCGGGAATGCCCGATGCCGGTTGATAATAAGTAATTCTCTAAAGTTGACGGGCAATTGACATTTTGTTCCGATTTATATTGGGGTGACAACTTTTTCATCAACATCAGATTTCTTGGCCACGTATGTGCCGTTAGTCATTCGACACGCACAGAAAAAATTTTAGAGCCTTTCAATTCAAACGAGGTAGGCTAGTTGAAGCTACAAGTTGAAGATACCCCAGCAACAGTATCAAAGTAATCCTATAACAACTTGATATTATGGAGATCCCAAGTTAAACAAATAGCACTTTAAGTAAAGGCGATGTCTTAATTTTGTCTCGTCAAGGTTTATATGGGGGAGGTGCCAAGCTTATGAAAATCTGAGGATGATTTTGCTAGAAGTACGGGTGTCGACATGATATTGTTTTACTATTTCCAAAAGCAAAATCTTGAGAAACTTCGACACCTAAAGTTTGTCGATCTCATTTATTGCATGAAAATTAGGAACTAAAATATTATTAATTGCCTTTGCATAGTAGGAGCATTTTATTAGTAATAAAGCCCGCATAAATTGCATTTAAATTATATTGGCGTTGAAGGTGTTTGAGTTGGGAGGTTATGGGAAAAGTTAAACAAAACCCGCTAGAGCATGAAATTTGGTCAAGCTCAACTTGTGGCCAAAAATTGCGTGTGCTTAGCTAAAGTAGAAGGATATTTGAAGTGCCAAAAGTTTATATGGCATTAATTTTAGTATTACTTTTTTTTTTCGGATCACTTAAATGATTTTTATAAAAACTGATCACTAAAGTGTTAACTTCGATTAGGGTCGCCAGGAATCTAATGTGACCATATTTTATTAGTTTCTCAGATCGACGTGGCTCGCCATAATACCCATTCAGCATATTACTCCTAAATGATGTCGTCTAGAAGGTTTTCCCCATGATAAATCCTAAATTGCCAAATCGAAGCGAATTCCAAATTTTGAAACCCTAACAACCTTCCCATTGGATTTGCCCCAATAATTAATAGCTCAATCCTGCAAATACTTCACAAGCGGCTTAAATTTGTTTTAATGGAGCGAAAAAGAAGCTGAGTATTACTATTATTATGGGATACCAAATCCAACAAGAACATCTTGGACTCAGTTAACTTGGGAGAAGATTTTGTGGATGCGCTTGGTATAGTCGAAGTGCAACTATTTCAAATGGGTTGATGTGAAATTCTCAAGTAAAGCAACATAAGTAATTTTGAAACTATTTGAAAGACGACTTCAATCTCTTCGTACGTTCATGGATGAGTTGGCTGATGTCGATTCAATGTAGACATCTCTGGCCAACAATTTGAAGAACAAACTTTGAAGGATGAAAAGTGAAAGAAAATGTTAGCGAGTGGTGATTGTGTTGTTGTTATCTTGTTTGGTCTATTTTATGTTCAAATGCAAACTAAATGATGAAAACTCAATCTATTGTAGTTGAAGACTAGTGAAATATGGCATTATATTGGAGTAATTTGTAAGTTTAGTTATGTTTCTAGTTTGATGCAATTTTTGGTGGAAATGTTGGTTTGTAGCAAAACTCATATGCTTTTTGTTGGAAATGGAATTGCAATTCAGTTAGCATGGGCTGTTTACTACCATGTGATGTGATGAGCTTTATTGCTGCAATTTTCAGTCTTCTGGTGGAAATGTGAATTGGCATTTAGACCTTGTGAAAAGAAGAATTTATTTTGCTTAGTTATGTACTCTAAGTTTTGTGCAGTTTGCTAGTTCGCTGCAAATTTTGTTGCAAACTCATATGCTTTTGATCATATGAATAAGTGATAATAAGTTCATGGGTGATTGATTGAGTGTCAAGAGTAGTAAATTTTGATTGTTTGAGGGTCAAGTTTTGTTTAAAGTGATCATTTCAGTGCCATTTTTTGTTTAAAAAAAGTGATATTTTTAATACTAAGCATGCACCGGTAAAAAAAAAAAAAGGTGATGGTGCAATTTTGTGCTTGTATCAGCTGCACAAACACGTGCTGGTGTAAGCATCAACCAGCGGCACCAAGTAGCATCGATTAGCAACACCACCTGCCTTAAAGCTTGCACTAACAACATGGCTGCTCTAGTCTTGTAACAACCAGAAGCACCAACTATAAAAGCTTGCACTAGCAGGCCCATAACAAACTTACACCAACAGCATAAGACAATGCGAGTTTAAAGCAAATATGGGCGCTGGCAAAGGAATAGACAAAAACCAGCAAGACCAATTGGCTGGTGCGTTCTTGTGGTTGCATCAACTGCCAAAAGAAATGCTGGTGCAAGCACAAACCAGAACATACAATTGCTGGTGAAGTGTTGTGCTTGCATCACCTACAAAAAGAAGCGCAGCACAAGCAAAAAACTGCACCATGATAGCACAAAGCACCAGAAATCAGCACAACTAGGCCTCAAGCAAGATAAAAAAAATGGAAATGGCAAAAGCATATACGAAATAAACATCATTGCCATTGATACTCAATGGGTTCTTTACATTTGATCTAACTGACTAATAAAGCAAAAACATTCAGCATCCTCAGTCAAGTAATGTTTCTCCATCCACCAAACATCTCAAAACCAACCTAAATAAAACTAATGTACTGCAACCCCAACAGCCAATATCAACCCTCATCAGTCAAGCTTCCCATCCCAACAAAAAAATAAATACTATATCTAGCACCCACCCATCAGTCGATATGCACTAACGCCCTAGTTACTTCTCCTTTTGATGGACCTTTCATTTGAATCTTTGCACTCTTTCTAATTGAAATAGGACTTGGGGGTTGTTCTATGGCCTTCGTATCCCATTTGTTATCTTCTTAGTAGTAGCTACATTCTTCCTAGGAGAATGTAAGGTCATTTGATGGGAGCTCTCCGTAAATGATGTTAGCTCTTTGTTAGTGATGTTGATATTCTCTTCTTAGTAATAGCCACATTCTTCCAATAGTATTATCCCCCATGCCGACACTACAACTAAGAAAAAGAATTAGCTTTTGTGACTACAACGTAGAAAAGATGACAACTTTACATAGAGATCTCCACAATTATAACTAATGGATTAAACCATTACTCGGTGGTCGCCATTTAGTGGATAGAATGCAAAAAGCAAGCACCAAATTGACAAAGAAAATTGAGGTATCCACGATGCCAACTTTAGTGTAAAATGATTCATTCTCTAGCACCGTCATCCTCATGGCTGCACCAAGAACCGTACTTCTTCCTCCAATTGAGTGACTCGGAGAGGATGACAAACCCGACTGAGTAAGAGTGACATAGATGGTAAGCAACATTGATAGGAAGAGTGGTGCGACGGTGAGTGAGCGTTCAATACGATAAGAGTCCTATTTACTCTATTGTATGCGTGTCCTTTTTGGGCATCGAGATGGCGCATCGTTGTTTATGCCCTGCCCAGTCACGTTGGACTAAGCAATGCTGCTTCATCGGTCAACGTAGACTGACTTTTTTTAATAAATACGACAAACTCAGTTTTAATTTTTATTATATGGAGATGCTTGTTTTATTTACGATTTAGCACTTAAGTAATCTATCGAAACTTTTGGATATTATCGTTAGCACGTACAAAACTTCTCACGCTTTTAGTGTTCTTGAGTCGCTTAGTACATGGGCATGTCAAACTAGGAAAGATTATATTATCTAATAAAATTTGAAGAAAATAAAGATATAATCTTTATTGTTTTGATTATACGGAGACAATTAAAAGGTGGTATCTTAATTTCCTAAGGCGAGGGAACCATTGTCTCTTTGGTCTAAATGAGGAAAGTGATGCATATCGATATCTTGAGGAAAGCTTGAGGTTGCATACAATAAAGAGAGGCTCACAACATTAGAGAGAGCACATAAGAAAGAAAAGCTCAAGGTCGGTGTCGCCGTGTCCTATGCCTCTTGTCTCGCCATGCCGCCCGCCATCACAATGGCGCCCCCACCGAGTCTCACGAGCTTAGGCATTCTTGTAGTCCCAGTGCTCTTAGCCAGCCTTCTTAGTCACCTCGCATTGCTACGTAGCTCGCCTTGCAACCTCATTGAGCGGCCTGCAATCTCCCATGAGTAACTTGCGATTTTTAGGCGAATTTCCAGTTATTCCAGTGACTTAGATGATTTCCACCTTGCGTCTTCCTCAGCTGCGGTACCCAGTAGCTTCACTCAACGTCAAGTAGACTCCTGTCACAGGCTTTTCTTTCTGTGCAAGTTCACTAACGCATTCAACAGCCTCCGGCGAGCTCTTGGTGTGTCCCTAACTGCCGTGAATATCCACGAACTGCCAACAAGTTCTCGTCATGTCTGCTTGTCGTTGTTGGCCAGTTTCCTTCACTGTCATAAACCCTTGTCGGTCGTTGTGTGATCCTCCTTGTCGCCGCTCATCATATGAGTCAAACTTCAATTTGAGGTAGTTTCCAAAACTATAATCGATTCGAACATTTAATTGCTTAATTTGAAATTATTTGATTTTAACTTTGATTTCGCGTGATTAACTTAAGCATTCCTGAATAGATAGTTTCTTTACATGAGTTGTTTCAATGGAGATTGGTCCCTCAAAGACGGGGACAATTGCCAATTTGGTCCTCAATCTTTTGCTACTTGGTCAAATAAGTCATAAACCTTTTTTTTTTGTGCCAAATAAGTCCTAAACCTTTTGCAACTTTGCCGAATAAGTCCTTCCGGCGGATTTTGACCGGAAAATGCTGACGTGGCGACGACGTGGCGCGACCGGACCTCGCCGGAGATGACGTGGCGATGACGAGGCAGTGACATGGCAAAAACGCGTAGTTTTGGAAGAGAGAGAAACCTAAAATCGGAGGAAGAAGGAAACCCCCAAATTCGTTCCCAAATTGGTCTCTCCAAGAACCCTAAATTGAATCTTGCCCCAAATTCGTCCAAATCACCGAGATTCGTTCGCTCCCCCCTTCCTTCCTCCCTCTGTTGTTCGTTGGTAGGTCGGTCCCCCTCCCCCAGACGTTCGCCCCTCGCCCAACCGTTCGCCCCCTCCCCAAAACCGAGCGGTTTCGCGGCTCGTTGCCGCCCAAACGAGGGAAGAATCGGCAACCCCAAAGTCAAAAGTCGAGCAGCAAGCTGGTAGGAGGTCGTTCGTTGCGCAACAACGCCCAAAGTCGAGCAGCAACAGTAGTTTGGTTCGTCCTCTCCACCCTAATTTTTTGGCCGAATTAGAAATGGTTCTTTATTTTGGTTCGAAATGTTGGTTGGCTGCATTAGTTGTTAATTAAAACATTATTGGAGATGGTAATTACAACAAAAGAGGCACGGCATTAGGAAACTTGAAGAAATAGGAGGTGGGTCACGGCGGAAAAAGGGAAAATGGCATGAAAACCCATCTAAACAACTCCGAAATGCGAAAAAAGGGCCTAGCACACCGCAAAGCGGTGATTTTGGATCAGAAAGCCGTTTCCGTGCGACCGAACAAATTTCAACTCATTCCGAGTTCGTTAGGTCGGGAATTGGGTTCATTACCATGCCCTGTTTTTTCCTCAATTATGCTTGTTGTTGTTCTGTGTTTGGCTTAATAAGCCTTATTATGCTGCTTGGTAATGTCATTGGTAATGGGGTTAGGTCAGTTCTTGATGTTCTTGTTATTGGCCTTGCTATTTTTGTTGACTTTTGCCCTATTTTTTGCTGAATTATGCTTATTGTTCTGTGTTTGGCTTGATATGTTATTGGCCTTGGCTTGCTCTCTGTTCTTGTTATTGGCTTGGCTTGCTGTTCATTCCTTCTTATTGGCTTGGCTTTCTATTCTTGTTCTTGTTCTTTTCTGCTTGCTGTTCTATTATGTTCTTTGCTTGCTCATTTCTGCTATGTTCTGTTCTTTGCAGGGTCAATATGAGTGACCAATCAGACGATGAATACTCATTTAATGGGCTTGAAAGCGATCAGTCAGATATTGAAAGCTCATTTAATGTAGTATTGACTGATGATGAGGATAACGATGATGAAGACCTTACACAAGGAAGGAGAAACATGATGAATTTCAATAGGGCCACAATGGATTATCCGGAAGGGGAACCGGTGACCGAAGGTCCCAGCCAACAATTTGATGCAGGTCAAGGATCCGATACGATCCAACAACATTCAGATATGATAGCAATATCTGATGCAATTATTGCTGAATGTGATCCGTACCAAACAGACTATCATAAAACAGATGAAGATGTCCGTTTGAGTTCTGATGTCGAAGGGGACAATGATGACGAGAAAGACGTTACACGAAGGACAAGTAGGTTTGTTCAATATGACGCTGATAGTATGGTGCCTTATTTTTGTCCGGCTATGAAGTTTGACGATGGTAGGCAATTTAAAGATGCTCTAATAAAGTACTCAGTAGCGGAGCGTAGAGAGATAAAATTTATCAAGAATGAAAAGAAGGTTGTTAGAGCAAAATGTGCCGATAAAAATTGCCATTGGAAGATTTCTGCATCTTTGGATGTAAGGACAGGATCATTTCATGTGAAGACGTATCATGGAGAACACTCGTGTAGCATTTGTTTCAATAATAAGAGGATCACTAGTTCTTGATTGGCAAAGCACTTCTTTGGTACAATTAGGGCAATGCCAACTATAAAAACTAATGCTTTCAAGGAGCTTATCAAGGAACAGTTGGGCTTAAATGTAACTAATAATCAATGTAGAAAAGCCAAGTTGTATGCTTATAAGGTTTTGATGGGAAACTACAAAAAAAAATGCAAAATTGTGGGATTATGCAGAGGAGCTTAGATGTAGAAATCCTGGGAGCACTGTCATATTAAAGGTTGATAAGCCTGACATGAATTCTAAGGCATCATTTGATAGAATGTATATCTATTTTGCTGCATGCAAAAGGGGTTTCATTGACGGATGTAGAAAAGTAGTGGGGCTGGATGGTTGTTTCTTGAAAGGAATTTGTAAAGGGGAAATATTGTGTGCTATTGGAAGAGATGCAAATGATCAGATGTTCCCAATTGCATGGGCAGTCGTTAGAGTTGAGAGTGGAGATACTTGGACCTGGTTTTTGACACAGTTGATGTCGGACCTCAACATTAGAGACACATATGGGCGAGGCTGGGTAATAATTAGTGACAAGCAAAAGGTATATGTCCGGATGTTGCTGTTCTGTTCTCTAAATCTGTTGTTGTTGCTGCTGTTTACTGCTGCTTGCTTGCTGCTGCTTGCTGCAGCTTACTGCTTGCTTGCTTGCTTGCTGCTGCTTGTTTGCTGCTGCTTGCTTGTTTGCTGTTTGTTTGCTGCAAGTTGCTGCTTCTGCTGCTTGATGTTGTTGCTGCATTTTGTTCCTGCTCTCTGTTTACTGTGCTGGGCTGTTGTTATCTCAGACAGCTGTTCTGTTCATGCTATTTTGCAGGGGCTGATACAGGCTGTGGCCACGATCTTACCTGCAGCCGAGCATAGAATGTGCGCTAGACACATTTATGCCAACTGGGGAAAGAAATATAAGGGCATGCAGATGCAAAGATTGTTTTGGTAGTGTGCCAAGAGTAATACTATGGTGGAGTTTGACGAGAATACTCAAGCGTTGAAGAAAATCAGTCCGACTGCGTATCATGACTTGGTTCAAACAGAGCCTAAGCACTGGTCCAGGGCATTCTTCACCACTGAGGTGAAATGTGACATTGTGGACAACAATTTATGTGAGGCATTCAACGGAAGAATCATAGATGCCAGGTGTAAGTCTATCCACAGCATGCTAGATGATATTAGGACGATGCCTTAATGACAAGGATGCACACACAAAGGGATGCATGTCCCCGATGGAGGAGGGAGTGTGGTCCAAGAATTATTAAAAAGCTGGAAAAAAATAGAAGTGCTGCGGCTTATTGTCAAGTGATATGGAATGGTGACAATGACTATGAGGTTATGGATAAAAATAAGGGGGACAAGCACGTTGTGGATGTTTTAAATAGAGATTGTACTTGTAGAAGGTGGCAGCTTACCGGCATTCCTTGTCCTCATGCTATTTCCGCGTTAAATCATAAACATGTAGATGCATTTGATTATCTGGATATTTGTTATAAAAAGGATAAATTCTTAACCACATATCAGAATATGATGATGTCGGTTCGAGGAGAGAGATTTTGGAAAAAAACTCATAAGGAGGCACCTGAGCCACTTCCAGCCAAGCTGAAAGCGGGTAGATGCAAACGAAAAAGGACAAGGGAGGAAGTTGAGGTTGCAAGTGGAAGTAGGATGTCCAGGAGAGGAATGAAGATGACATGTCGGACTTGCAAGAAAAAAAGGACATAATAGTGTGACATGTCCAGCTGGGTCTGCAACTTCTCAATATGCAGCAGCAGGGTCTCCTCAACATGCAGCAGCAGGGTCTCCAACAGCAGCTCCAGCAGCAGCATCGTCTCCAGTAGCGTCTCCAGCAGCAGCATCGTCTCCAGCAGCAGCAGCGTCTCCAGTAGCTTGTCATCAACATGCAGCATCTTGTGAACATGCATCAGCATCAATACTTTCTCCTTAACATGTAGCAGCAACAACGTCATCACAAGCATCACAAGCATTAGCGGTTGCTGCTTATTCAGCTGCTGCAGCAGTAGCTGAAGCTTATCAAGTCGCTGCCGCAGCAGCTTATCAAGCTGCAGCAACAGCAGCCGCTTCTCAAGCCGCTGCGTCCCCAACTGCTCTAGCAGCTTATGAAGTTGCTGCAGCAACAGCTACTCAAGCTGCAGCAGCTGCATTTTCCCCTGCACATTGGAGAGCTGCTGCTTTGCAAAGGCCTAAACTTCCGGTAACTGTTCTTACATTTTGTTTACACTACACAACCAGCTTTTCTTTTTTAGCTTATAATTTGATGTTTAGCTTATAATTTGATGTTCTTACAACTTCCACTTCCATTTACAGGTTCAAAGACGTGCAAGCAAAGAAGGCGCAACTGGCAGTGTTACATCGGCTGGTCATGCCTCTGCCTTTGAAGAAATAGTGCCAAGATATAGAAGTAGTAGGAACAAAGGAGTACGGACAAGGAGTTCGCAGAAGAAGAAGTAGTTTAGGCACTCTAATATTTTTGTTATGCATTTGTATGAATAAGAGCCAAACTGATGGCTTTTTATCATTGATGGAAGGGAAAAGTTGTTCGTCACTTCCTTCGTGTGTTCAGTTCATTTTATATGTGGTTCTTCTACTTATCTCATCACAAGAAAACATAGCATAAGAAAGCAACCGGCCATCATCCATTGTTAATACAACCAGCCATCATCCATTGTTAATATAATCAGCCAACCATCTAGCCATCCAGCCATCATGTCAAAATAACATTTTTTATCACAAACTCTGGACATCATTGGCCTTCAAATACAAATTATAAAATAACATAATTATAAACATTGCCAACACAACCACTAGTATCTTCAATCTATAATTTTCTTTCTTCAAAGCCTTGACAGCCGTTGCCGAATCTTTTTTGACATGTTTAAGTTGTGTCTTGAGAGCCTTCACTTCGGCATCCACCGAACAAGCATCATCAGCATCATCAGCATCATCAGTTGAGATAAGTTCTGCCTGAACATTGTTCCGATTAAAACTCTTGGACATGCTTGTAGCTGAATGACTGATTTCTCCATCAACCCACATAAAAAAATTGCAACATTCCCATTTGTTGTTGTTGTTGTATCTTGGGCAATCATAATATCTTCTTCCACGATCATCTTTCGTCCTTGCTATTCGCATATGAGATTTAAGACCACAATAGAAAAATAGAGATGCACCATTGTCAATATTCTTCATGTTTTTTAACCTACACAGCAAGCACATATGACATATCAGAAAGCAAACCACACAGCACATATTGATCCAAGAACAATATCATATCAAGCCAATCTGCAGGGCAGAACAAGCAGAGGTGAGCAAGCCAAGAACAGCACAGAACATCAAGCAGAACAGCAAGCATAAACGAAATAAATAAAGAGCAAGCCAAGGCCAATAATATATCAAGCCAAACACAGAACAACAAGCATAATTCAGCAAAAAACAGGGCAAAAGTCAGCAAGAACAGCAAGACCAATAACAAGAACATCAAGAACTGACCTAACCCCATTACCAATGACATTACCAAGCAGCATAATAAGGCTTATTAAGCCAAACACAGAACAACAACAAGCATAATTGAGGAAAAAACAGGGCATGGTAATGAACCCGATTCCCGACCTAATGAACTCGGAATAAGTTGAAATTTGTTCGGTCGCACGGAAACGGCGTTTTGATCCAAGGTCACCCTTTGTGGTGAGCTAGGCCCTTTTTTTCGCGTTTCGAAGTCGTTTAGATGGGTTTTCATGCCATTTTCCCTTTTTCCGCCGTGACCCACCTCCTATTTCTTCAAGTTTCCTAATGTCGTGCCTCTTTTGTTGTAATTACCATCTCCAATGATGTTTTAATTAACAACTAACGCAGCCAACCAACATTTCGAACCAAAATAAAGAACCATTTCTAATTCGGCCAAAAAATTAGGGTGGAGAGGACGAACCAAACTACTGTTGCTGCTCGACTTTGGGCGTTGTTGTGCGACAAACGACCTCCTACCAGCTTGCTGCTAGACTTTTGACTTTGGGGTTGCCGATTCTTCCCTCGTTTGGGCGGCAACGAGCCGCGAAACCGCTCGGTTTTGGGGAGGGGGCGAACGGAACAGCGAACGGTTGGGCGAGGGGCGAACGTCTGGGGGAGGGGGGCCGACCTACCAACAAACAACAGAGGGAGGAAGGAAGGGGGGAGCGAACGAATCTTGGTGATTTGGACGAATTTGGGGCAAGATTCAATTTAGGGTTCTTGGAGAGACCAATTTGGGAACGAATTTGGGAGTTTCCTTCTTCCTCCGATTTTAGGTTTCTCTCTCTTCCAAAACTACGCCGTTTTTGCCATGTCACTGCCTCGTCATCGCCACGTCATCTCCGGCGAGGTCCGGTCGCGCCACGTTGTCGCCACGTCAGCATTTTCCGGTCAAAATCCGCCGGAAGGACTTTGTTGACACCTAATAAAAAAATAGGAATTCCTAAAAAAATATATATGCATCTTGCATTTTAGGAAAGAAATAAAAGGACAAGGAAAGGAAATAAATTGAAATCCCGGTCAAATCTTAAAGATTTGACCAAGATTGCTTTCTACTCACTATAAAGCATGGTCGTACACGGAACACAGGCTTGGACTGACAAGCATTTACTGAGCAAGGGTTTTAATAGAAAAATATACACTCCCAGACAAAAAAAACACACAGGGAGAAAAGAAGAAAGAAAACAGAGAGGGGAGAGAGATAGAGAGGGCGAGATAAACAGAGAGGGTTTGAGAGGGTTCTGGAGAGAAGAACCGAGAGAGACCAAGGGAGGGAGAGAGAGGATAGAGGCCCGTTGAGTCTCATCCTCCACCTTCGACGACGCATCTTCAGTCTTCTTCACTTGCTTCCTTTCCGATTCGCCGGTGAGTTTCACCGCGGTCACGCCGCTGCTAGATCGGGCATCCACTCCTTCAAACCCATCTCTGACTTTTGAGGATTTCGTTGGTTTAGGTAATTTTTGCTTGATTCGGCCTTTTATTGCATCTTAGGTTTTGATTTCCTCTGCATTAAACCTTGATTTGAACCCCCTTTGCCTTGTTGCATCTCTGGTTGTTGCTCCTTGCATGTGTCCTATTTTCTTTTTGCCGATCGATTAGGTTAGATGCTGGGTTGTTGTTGGAGAAGCGCTGAAGAGACCGCCTTCTCGGTGCCGTCCGCCGCGGCTCCGCCGCAAGCAAGACGCTCCGAGTTTTCTTCTGCAGGTCATCCATGGAGGTAATGCTCGGCGAGGAGGATGAACAGAAGCTAGGGCGTGAGGAGGAAGAAGACTCATGTGGAGGTGGGCCTGTTCGCGCAAGTCAGGCCTGCGTGAAGGAGACAGGCCGCGTGCGAGCAAGTCCAGACAGGGAGGAGATGGGCCAAGCCCATACGAACAGTGGAGATGGCTGGGCCGCGCACGCGGAGAGGAGCCAAACTAGACCGAGTATGGAGGCCCACGCGCAAAAGAGGAAAAAATAAAAAAAGGGTGGACTGGGCCCGCGAGCCCAGTCCAGCCCCTATCTTCCGCAGGCACGCCCCCTGTTTGGGGGCGCAAGTGGGTCGGGCGGGCCGAACCGACCCGGTTCGGCTGCCCGATCCGTTTCCTTTCTTTATTGTTTTATTCAGTTTTTTATTTTAATTCGTTATTTTAACAGTAAAAAAATTAAAAATTTCTGCAATTAAAAAAAGAGTTTTTTTTTTTATATTGTTATGTTAGTTTGCTTATTCCTTTCATGTTATTATTTATGTTTGATTTGTTTGCTTTGAGTCATAGGTTTATCAATTGGAAATAAATTTCCAATTCTCAACCGCAAAATAATTTTTTATTTCGTCTATAAGGCTTTAGACGAGGTAATTAATTACGCGGGAGTCGACATAATTGATATTTTGATCTTTAAGGCTTAAGATCAATTTATTGATTTTTGTTGGCGATTCTTTCATTGTTTAATTTATGTTTTGTTTCTAGAATTAGGTTTATTTGTTTAATTTGTCATGTTATCCTTTATTATAAAAAAATACCAAAAAAATGCATTTCATTTTTCTTGCATGTTAGATAGGATTACATCTTTTATGTTTAGATTATTGCATTTAGATAGTATTATGATTAGGTTGCACCTTAGAGCATAATTTGCATAGTTAAATTAGGATTTCACGTTTATTTCAAAGTAAGCAAATAAAAGGGACTCATATGCACATCATAGCATTAACTTTTCTTTTCATTTTAGGTTGCATTATTAGACATTGCATGACATTTAGTTTAGGCACATTGAATTTCATGTCAATTAGGAATCATTGCATGTTAATTAGAAATTACATTTTTAACCATGTTAGATTAAAAGGTTAAATTTGCATTAGAATAATGTCATTTGATGCATGTCATATTAGATTTAGGCTCATTTAAGTTTTAGCAATATGTTTAATTCGAATTTTTATTAATAAAACTCAAAAGATAAAAATCATTCATGCATCATTTAGATAGTTACATGTAGTTAATTAATTTAATTAGGTGTCTTTGCATGTCCATTTATACCATGATAGAATCATTCATTTAGAATATTAGGTATCATGTTAGATTAGATTTTCACATTTTGATTAGTTTAATTAATTTAGAATTTCATTAAATAAACAAGAAAAGTTTTTTTAAAAAAAATGTCCTTTTGCATGTCTTTACTTGACTAGATTAATTTAGGATTTGCATGTTTTAAGCCATGATTAGACTTTCATGCCTTGGCATATTAGTTTAAGTTTTCATGTTTTAAGATATTATCCATAGTTAAAATAATGTTTTAGCTTAAATTAGGGATTAACATGGTTTATTCCTAATCTAAGTTAGATATTATTTAATTATAGATAATTAGTTTCATTAGATAATTTTGGAATCCATAATTTTGCATTTAGAATTTGCATTAGCATAGTTGCATATAGGATCATTTTTCATCACATGCATTGCATACATTATAAAATACCAAAAATAGATCATTTTGTTTATTTGCGTTTTTTTTTTTTGCTTTGATTATTGTTATTTTCCTTTTAGCATTTGAATAATTGTTTCCGCACCCGCGTGGTCACCGTGCATGTTAGGGAATAAAATTAATTCAAGTTGCTTGCAAATTATTTTTTGAAAATAGAAGAAATAGGCTCTCAAGTCCCCGAATTCAGGAATCTCTGGTTCGTAGGAGTAAAATACTACTCCCAGTATTTTACATGGGTTTCTAATCGACCCACCATAAATAGATTAGTGGCGACTCCAATTGAATTCAACTTTGCATTTTAAGAATTAAAACCTAAGTCGTGAATTGGTATGAGCTTGGGAGAACTCGAGCTAAATTAGGTTTAGCAATCCATTAGCCGACCCCTAGGTGGTGCACCTGCGGGGAGGTCGCGACAGACTTATTCGGTAAAGTTGCAAAAGGTTTAGGACTTATTTGACACAAAAAAGGTTTAGGACTTATTTGGCCAAGTAGCAAAAGGTTGAGGACCAAATTGGCAATTGTCCCCTCAAAGACGTAATAACATTTAACATAATCCCTCATGTAGGGTGTTATATTTTATACATCATCATATTAGGTATATGCATTATACAAAATAAATTTAGAAAAAATGTTTCGCATTTACTCTAGATTATATTCATGCAAATTTCCTGATCTAGAAATTCATATCTAAGGTGCATCAGAAGTCATGTAGTAATTAAGGAAAAAGCATAAACTTCATTTACATTATTTCCTAATTGATCAAAGTCAATCAAGGGAGTTCCTATTTTAAAGCACAAGAAGTAAGTACCAAATATAATTAGATCGCAATGGTAGGTCATCTTCCACTAAAAGTCATTAGTTCATGTTAGTGTCCTAAAGATTAGTCTCTTGTTTATATAGAAAAGGAAAATACAAAAATCTCCCGCGTAGTTTACATAATAGGATTAATTTAATGTTAATCCTAACTCTTGTCATGAGAATTGCATATAGATTACATTTAAGTTGTTGATATAGATTGCGTGTCATTTATACTTCTATATAGTCCATTAATGCATATTAGATGAAAACTCATATAGCGATGATATTTGAATAAAGTCACGCCCATTTTTTTTAACAAGAAATTCCCTAAGAGAATTGATAGACATTGCATTTAGAAGTCATGCTTAGGGCATGCACGTATTGTTTGGTCTTTAGTTATTATTTTGCAGAACGCTTGATACATTGGACATGATAGAGCTTTGCTTAGCATAACGCATCGAGGTTCTTTACCCTTTCCCTAGCAATTAATTTATTGTTTTGATTAATAAATGTGAAATTATTGTCTGCTCATGCGCATAGTCACTCATCGCAAGTCGCATGTTAGTCTATTAGAATTTAAATTGACTAAAATTGCTTGCAAAATGTTTTTATAATAAAGAGAAAAAGTATCCAAAGGTTGTCAAATTTATTTAGTGTAACCCATTCTTCATATCCATGAAATCTAGGTTTCTAATCAACCTATATTGAATTAGCAACGACTCCTAAATAAGCTTAAAAGGGCAAGTTTACTTAATTAAAATCCCAAGGATGCGATTGGTATAGGTTCATGAGAGTCGATGCTAAGTATTTGCTTAATAGTCCATGAGGTTTCCCTTGGCGGTTCACCTGTAGGAAGGTCGCAACAAGATAAAATTCAATTCACAAAGGGATTTGAATTTTGAATGTGGAGGAAGCGCTGATTATATCCTATTTGTACTTAATGATCAACAATGATCATTTAAACTATTGGAACAATTAGCAACTTTCCCACGAAATATGACATTCTTTTCTTATACCAAATACATAGTGAATAAGGAAAATTTACCACTGAATAAATGCATGGTCTAGATTGTAGCCCATTGTCTTGAGGCCAACTTTTAATTTACAAGAGAAATAATGATGTTACAAGATTCCACAATTCTTGAGTCATCCTTTGATTTCCTTAGTTCACTAGTTTATCTTTTCCATTCATCTGGAGATGTCGCAATTTGCAGAGTACGCCAGTTGCTCTATCTCCCAACTTAGCTTCGAAGCCACCCTCTCATGGCGCGGATGATACTCCTGCAAGATTCGTATCACAATCTTTTGAAGGATTATAAATTTTAGCATCCTTCTTCCCACTTCTTCATTTTTTTTTCTTTTGCTTAATTAATATGAGTCAAGCAAAATTAACTGGAAGTCAACCAACCATGAAAAATTAGCAAACGTTACTACAAAATCGAAGTGTTAATTCTGATGGAAATTTCTCGATTCACCTCCATCCTCTTGATCAAGTCCCTGGCGCAAGGGGCGGATACGATGATGTGGCGTGCATTGGGCCTGATGAAGCCTTCCTCCACTGCCTTGTCGATGAATTGCAGCAACGGGTTGTAGAACCCATCCACATTCAACATTCCCACCTGCAAAATTTATCTCAAGGCATATTTAAGGGATGGAGGAAGATGAGATTTTCGAATCAAGATCAGCTCAGAGAACCAAAATGGAGAATAAATTCTGCTAAAGTGAAGAGAAAAAAAAAAGACGAATTATACCGGTTTGTCATGGATGCCTAGTTGGGCCCAGGCAATCACCTCCAGAAGTTCTTCGAGCGTCCCATAACCACCTTGTGAAAATCGTACACAAATTAACCGACACCGCACAAACTTCGTTTGTCTTAATTTGTGGCTGATTGAAATTTAGGCTTCGTTCGTTTCACGGAAAATATAGCGTTTCTGAAAAATATGGAAAATGATAGTATTTTCCGGTATTTGTTTGAAACTTAAGGAAAATTATAAAAAATATTTTTTTTTACTTATTTACTTTTTTTTTGTTATACATTGACATGTCGCAGGCCACGAGTCTCGTTAGGCTCCCAAGAGCTCTCAGCTTGCCACTAAAAGCCATAAAATTGCTAATTTAAGGCAAGCCTTGAGCTCGCCTCTAAAAGGTACGGGCTTGCTGTCAAAAGCCACTGGCTCGCTGATCTTGGGTGAGGTCGAAGCACGTTGCTGGAGGACACAATATTTAAAGGTGAATAAAGAAAATAGAAAACGTTGAACATTTTCCCCACTTTTGAAGGTGTTTTTTTTTTTTTCATTAGTGGAAAATATTTTCCTCGATCATTTTTTTTTCCGTAAAACAAATGCCAGAAGATTTGAAAAATATTTCTATGGAATTTATTTTCCATAAAATGAACGGAGCCTTATATGCTATAGACAAATTTCGAGAACATTAGGCTTTTTCCTCCCCTGTATTTTGGGTAGGTAAGTTTAGTACGAGTTGCTATTGTTTGGCTCCTGTTTTCCGGGTGAAGGCTCGAAACTGGCGTCATGGCCTGAGGGTCAGATTCAGACCGGACCACGGGGGTTCAAAATGGGCCAGGCCGTCGAAACTAAGCCCGAATTGGTCAAGTCACGTTGGACCCGATCTTGTTTCGAGTGGAATGAATTCATTACAGAACATGAACATGCTTCGAGTGGGGATCTACGGGTGCACCAACCAGGTAAGGCGATGAAGGCATCCGAACGTCGAGCCATCTCTGCCTTCCTCTCGTGCATGTCAGCGACCGCCTTCACTTCTCCCACTGTTTCTCCAGTTATCTGCCAAACATGCAGATCAAAACCCACCTTTCCTTTCTTTCTTTTCTTCTTTTTTGGTCAGAAAGAACTCACGGAGGGAGACACAGACACGACAGAGAAACAATGACCGGCTTTTCTTTCTTTTTTCTTTTTTCAAATTTCGTTCTGCGGAGCAAGTTAGGTACTCGCCTGATGCATGTGAGCCCTCGCATGCGCCGGATCGATGCAAGAATCTCAAGCCTTAAATTGATTACTGAACTCATATGGGTGGAGGCCAAGTGGGGACGCTGACGAAAGGAAAGATGGGACACGCTCCCACTATTGAAAGGCTGGTGCAAAGAAGGTACAATGGGGAAAGTCTACTTAGCGCAGAATATAACCAGTGCATGTGAAAACTAGCAGAGACCGACAAATGGTCGTGGACCAGGACGAGGGTACAGATCGAAGGATGAGTTTTCTGCGACTCAGACGAGCCTAGTGTACTGTAGGCTCCAGCAAGAAGAGAGAGGCCCCTTTGCTTCTTCCATGCCCCGTTTCGCCTCAAACTTGATTGGACTTGGCTTCCAAGTTCACCGGTTACAAGAATTGGCTTTGTTATTACTCTACGTAGATGACACAACGACCGATGCATACGACACTTTCTCAAAGGTAGCATACTAGAAATACGTACCTCTCGAGGCATGAGAGTTTTGGGAATGACGCTGCAAAACAAGCACATGGTCAATCATCGCTGTAACTTAACCTCTTATCTTCATGATTTTGCCTTTTACTAACGCTATTTCACCTGGTGACGGTGACAAAATCGCTCACCCGATGACATGGCGGCCCCCGCTGTAGACTGCTTGCGAGACAAGACCCATCAATCCTATGCTCCCTCCTCCATACACCAGATCAATATTCCTCGACACCTTCAACAGTGAAAAACAACTAGGCATTCATTTTGATGGACCGAGCTGCAATATGAATTTACTTTCTCATGTAAAGGAACTTGCCACGCCAAAACAAACAAAGAGAATTACAGGCATATGACTAAAGCGAAAAATAAAGACAAAAGAAGAGGAACAAAGCAAACCAGTTCTTTGCCGAGCTCAACAGCAGCATCCTTATAGCTGCTCTTCTTCCCCTGGCTGCTCCCACAGAACACACATACCCTCTTGAACTTTGATGATTGCTTCATCTCCATCTCTCCTCTCTCTCTCTCTCTCTCTCTCTCTCTCTCTGTGATGATTGTGAAAAGGTGCAAAACCTTTCCTATTCCTGGGCTGAGACTGATATGAGAGTTCTATGGCTCTTCTCCTTTTTATGGCGATATAAATCAACACAACCCCAGCGCTGACCGCATCAATCAGTCACAAAGCCATGCATGTAGGGTCCCTTAGGTTAATCTCAGGCGGGCTCCACCACTTCAATTCCTTGACACAGATTCTAGGATTGAAACTAGGAAAACATAGGTTCGATTTGAAGCTATAGGAATAAATATCCGCGGGGCCAAAAAATGCATGTCTAGCATACCTATCAGAAATATTTTAATTATATTCCTTCTGTGCCACATCAATCATGATCGAGAAAACGACATTTGACTCGATAAGATAAGAAGGTTCCTCTTTTCATTTATATTATTGGGAATAAGGTACAATGTCGTCGGCAATTGAGTCAATAGGTGAGAAGGTGAGGTACCTAATATTTCCAAATACGTTAGTCTTATAAACTATGATCGAATGACCCCTTTTTATATATGTTTTTGCACCCTCAAAAGCCTCGACCACCCCACCCCATGGTCGGCAGAATCGTTGCATGCACAGGAAACCCTCACAGTGAATTGGAACACACACCCATCTCATCGTGTGCTCTGCTCTCTGTTCCCTCACTTTCGTTTAGGGTCTAAAAAACTCCTTATTGACTGATTAATGGGGTACACGTATCCTCAAGTTATGTGCAATTGTTAATACTTGGGGAAAATCACCAAAAAAATTCATAAACCTATTACACTTGTATTAATTTTGTCATAAACCTTTTGGCCAATTTAATAATGAACATTTTGACAATTGTAAAGTAGTCCATCCAATCAATTTTAGCTGAATATCACTAACGTGGATGACTTTTGCAATTATATAAATTGATTTCTTTTGAAAATATTATATTTATGTTCTTTTCTTTCTTTGTTCTTCATCCAGATTCTAAGATGGTTGGTGATTGGCCAAAGATGAGGGCCCTTCTCACTTGGCTCGCTAGAGGTCGACGAGTTCGAGCCTTACCTGAAGCTGGCGAGGCCGACCCTTGCCTGCCTCTAGCAAAGCTCGACTTTGCGAGGGGAGGTCACCAGAGGTTGGTGAGGAAGCCTTGCTTGAGCACTTCAAGGGTGAGCCTCGCTCCATAGTTGGGCAAGGGGAGGTTGGTCCTCGCTAGATCTAATGAGGGCAAGCTCGCCCCTACAAGGGCAAGCTTTGCTCGGCAAGTGAGGTCACTCATTGCTAGAGCCCAACCAGGTCAGCTCTCACTTGTGGCTGATTGTTGGCCATCGCAAAGGCCTGATGATTGGTAGAGGAAGAAGGGGAAAAAAGAAAGAAGATAATAAAAAATCAAGAAAAATCATTTTTTTTTTCAAATTGCAAAGATTGTTCATGCCAACCCCAACTGTATCACATAAGGCAATATATAGCCATGTTAGCGATTTCTAGCTAAAATTGGCTGGATGGCCTATATTGATAAATTGTCAAAAAGTCTAAAACTAGATTGACCAAATTAAAAGATTTTGGACCGAACTTTTTCGTAATTATCCCTTACTATTTTGAATACTAATTAAACTAAGAGCGAAGTACTTACACTTCGTTGTTTTGCAAACCCAAAGTAGGATCGAGCCTGTCTTTGATGACACTGGAAAGATACTGACTAGTTTAAAATATCAGTCAATCCCGACGTTCGAGTCTTAAATGATTTGATTAGAAAACCCCAATCAAGAGCTTGAAACCACTTTGGAAAGAGCCTCAAAGACACTTTTTGACAAAGAAGGATTTTCAATACTTGTTTCATTCTAAAGGCAATTGCTTTTCTTTGGATAAGGAGGAGGAAGAGGCTGCAGACTTATTATGTGGTCGGCATCTTGCTTATCCCTTTTGACACTGGAATGACTCAAGCCACATTTTGCCATGGAGGTGAGGTGGCGTAGAAAGAATGAGACTTGCGTTCCGTAAATGTGGGCACAACATCTCTCTATTCACACAAAGGTCTACAGCGACCACCGAAGATATTTCGTTCTTCTTTTTTCCAACTTTGATCGCGTTTCTCACTCAAAGACTGAAAGGTCGGCTTTATGGGAATGTTCTCGGTGGGACAGCAAGAACAGCTCACGCTGCATCGCTGCTTTCTCGACGTCGATCGAAAGTGATTTGTCGAAGGTCGTCAAGTGGAATTTCCCCACAAGAAATGAGCTCCTTCCCTGCTGCGAAAGTAGTGGGAGGAATCTCTTTGTTGCTTTGTTTTGACTCCGAGTGAATCTCTTCCGATCATGTTCCCACTTGCATCGCTTTGCAACATTTTTTTTCTCATTCCAAGCCACCTAGAATTCTACTTCCATCATATTTTTGTCAGCACACTCAATTCCCTCACCATCGATGTCTATCAAGATGATAAAACACAGCCCAAGAAAGCCATTCAATTTGAATCGTGAGAAAGCAACATGTGACGGTACGTGACGTCAGGATGTGCTCATTCATCCGTGTTCGAAATCAAATTAAAGAGAAAGGAAAGAGCGAAAAGCGACCACCGGCTTTCGATCTGTCTATCGAGAATGGATGCGGTCCTCTCGCTCCATCAACCTCAATCATCAGGGCAGAGGAGTGCTTGATTTGAGAGGAAGCAGATGTTCACACGCAAATTAATATATTTAGTTCGACATCATGCATGTGAGCCCATGTCATATGGGTCTTGAAAATCAATGGCTGGAATCGGAATTTTAGCTAAAAAAATGCACGTAATCGAGACAATTGCATGAAGCTTGGGGACCACTTACTTCACCCTAACAGCCATTATCTTGGGAATTCATTGATTAAGCTATAGACAGGTCGCATCAGAGCTGTTAATGGAGCGATTGAATGGTCAAAATAATCACCACCATGCTTAAAAGTAACCTCGAGGAAGACTCTCGATTCAAATTAGCATATGATAATGTGCAGACATAGGAGAGGAATTATGAACTGCGACGACCCTTTTGGACATTCCGTTCAACAAAGTAGAGTTAGCTTTACTTTTGGTGCAAGAAGATGATTAAACGATGTGCTTTAATCTTATTTTTTCTTCAATAGTCACTTGAGGAACTTAGAAAAAAGAGGCCATTAGTCAAAGAACACTAATAAAAGGGACCCGCACATCTTCAATAACTAAACAAGTTATATCCCCCCCACTTTCAAAAGGAAGGGCCTGCCTCTAAATTCCTAATGCTTTGTGTAATTTACGTTGCATGTGATAGAATAGAATGCCTTTTCTTTCAAAAGCAATTTTACTCTTTTCTTTTATTTTTCAATTTTTTTTTTGGGTTCCCTCTCTCATTCGAGCGAGGTACTTAGTCATGGGATACTTGCAAGTTTATTATGATTCAGCTCGAGAAAGCACCAAAAGGTCCGAAAACTTACCGTATTTATACCAATTCAAATGTCAACCTTTTAATTAGGTGAATTTAATGCTATACTTTTTCAAAATTTGTCAATACAGTCTTTCAGGCCAATTTTGGCCAAAAATCACTGGTGCGGTGGCGCTACTAGTCGTTCTAAATGACATGACTGTTAATGACGTGGATGATTTGTTTTAAAAAAATATTTATTATTTTTATTATTACTATTTTCCTTTCATTTTTACCAGCAAGAGTTTGCTAGCCTTTGTCGGCAAAGTTCATGGCCCACCCTAGCAGTTGGTTGGCGGCAAAGTCCCTAGACCGAAAAACCCTTCTGGTGACCCTCGCAAGCCATGATGAAAGGAAAAAAAAAACGAATAAAAAAAATTAAGTTAAAAAATTATTAAAAGATTATTTAAATGTACACAGTAAAGCCACTCGAGCCATGTAAGATAAATGATGTTCACATCGGTGATTTACAGCCAAAATTGACCGAATAAACTTAATTGACAAGATGTAAAACATGTTTTAGAATTAAATTAACGCAATTATATTAGGATTTTTTTTTTCAATTCAGTTTAACTACCAATTGGATTGCAGGCCACTTGTAAGCTTACTATGATTCGGTTCATTTGGGCTTGAATTCTAGATCAAGGAATTGATTATGGACTCACGAGGAGCGAAAAGCTTCATCATCTTTGCATGGATCATTCGGGTTCTCAATAGCTTGAATTTATCTTGATATGTGATTGATTTGGTGTTAAAAATCAATCTAAGCCATAATATTTTTCTGTGCGTGTTTGTGATTTTCCTGCACCCCTCGGATCTAAAAGGGAGCACATTAATTACGTGACGACTTTGATCTTCCAAGACTTAGCATTTGCATTTCCTACCATCGTCAACCATGAATGATACTTGCTGCAAATATTGCCTCTGAAGCTTCTGCTTGTACTTTTGAAATGAAGGACAAGCTGTCTTCAATGCCTTAGCTACAATATGCATCAGCTATAATATGTCTTTCTTA
The DNA here is from genome assembly GCA_019926035.1 of Melaleuca alternifolia. NCBI lineage: Eukaryota > Viridiplantae > Streptophyta > Magnoliopsida > Myrtales > Myrtaceae > Melaleuca > Melaleuca alternifolia. Next base: position 671,888 of record JAGKPW010000321.1, read on the forward strand.
ACGTGTGATAATCTCTTCTTCTATATCTTCCTCCCGATCAATGAAAGAATCGCCGCATGTCGCTCCCTTTCTGTTAATTTCTTATAAGGCAATCAATGTACATACATCATCGATTCGTTCTCCGCTCAATCTTCGTCAACGGAGAAGTCCGGCTCCGCCGGCTTCTGTAGCGATGCAATGGCACTTGAGTCTAAGCCAGAATGACTATGCCCACCGCCAATCCTCGTGCTTGCGGCCAGTCTAGTCGCATATGAAGCCAGTCCTGAGCCAGTCGGGACCCTTTCGGCAGCCTTAGCACACTGTGTGAGGCTCTCTTGAGCCTTGAGCTCGGCGACTTCCTTCCTCTTCTTGAACCGGCGCCATGCTGCTTGTATGAAGCAAGCGGCCCACGTCCGCCAATGATGCGAGTAGAACCTGAACTTGTGCCGGAGCTGCTTGCTGTGCAGCCTCCGGAACTGTATTGCCACGAATTTCAAGTCTTCCGCACTGAGGGCAAATGCCTCGACTTCTGATATGGATTTGACTGTCCGGGTAGATGACGGGAAAATCACGCTCGGGCGCGGGTCCAGTGCCCACGTAAGCAGTTCCTCTCCGCAGAAGTCGCCAGGTCCGATGCTGCATGAGTTGAAGAAACCGGTGCGTCCGCCGTTGGTAGTGTAAGAATCAAGATGGCCTCGGATGATGAAGAGCATCTCGTTGACGGGGTCGCCTTCACGCACTAGGAATGTGCTTTCGGTGCACAAAGTGGGTTTCAGCCTCTCGCAGATCGCATCCAGCATTCTTTCGTCCATTTGATCAAATAACGGGACCTGTTTATTCAGCAAGAAACAAGTCAAATCATCAATTCAAACATGAGCATCAGCATTCCGCAGCCAATTCAATGTAAGAACTAAGTTGACTGATATCAGAATAGCTATTTCTTGAGCTTGGGGCATCTCGAAGCTCGACCGTAACGTTGACTCAATTAGGAGCCATCATACGACGTGTGGATGACAAATGAAGTTGCCTAGTGGCGATTGTCTCAGACTTACACGTCGGACTAGATCGAGGCACAGATGACGCTTGATGTCTCTCCTGAGTTCTGCGGGAAGGTCTTTCAGAATAGTTTCCTCATCGACGCCCCTAGTGGCAATCCACCTGAACTGGTCATGTTTCCGGACGGATTGCTTCAGCTCCGGAGGCAGTTGCCTGTGATGCATCCACTGTTCTGTATCTGTTCTCTTGATCCTCCACTCTTCCAGTCGGATCGTTGTAGATTGGAGGTATGTCTGTTAGATGAGCACATTAGTATCTAACATTACCCGTTTAATTAAATCGAAGAAGCACATCGTTCTTAATACCTGTTTAATATTTAAATTTTTTTTTGAACTGAAACCCACATGGGAAATGAAAGAAGAAAAACAGTGAGTCATTCATTCTTACTTGCATATTTCCAATCAGCAATCCAAAGAGAACAAGCCCTAGAGTTGCAATGATTATGGCAAATATGATTTCTCCGACATATGTGCTTGTTGAGAGATTTTGTCCCAAAGAACTGCAAATGCAATCAAAAGATCATCACGACCGAAAATGATATTTGACTCAATTAATGCAGAAATAGAAAAAAGAAAAAAAAAAGAGATGCATCATGGCAAATCCATCTGTGGCTTCCGAACATAGTGCTTAAATTTCATATCTAATCAAGCATCTGAAAAGTTTCAGATGTATACAGCAAGGGCAAGACTGTTAAGAGCATGTTCATTGATCATAGTCAAACACGAGACCTTGTCATCATATAAGGAAGAAGATTGGTACAAACTACTAATTCCAGAAACAGAGTAATCTCCTGCTATCTTACCTCAGATTCCTCAAGCCCCACCAAAGGCAGTAAAAGTACTTGTTGAAGAATGGAGACCCAGTCACGTCTGATGTCACCGCATCACCGTATATGCCAAACTCATAAAAACCACTTGAGGGATTGCATAAGCTGGAGAGATTGCTTGACTGGAACCAGGCAGTCCTTTTGAAATCATTTTCCCTGTGGCAATCGAAGAAACTGTGCTCACAAGATGGCTTCTGATCATGGCATACGCTTCTCCAGCATGCCTCCTGTCGTTCTATTGATAATAGGTACCAACAAGCTCCTAAAACCTGTATAACAAGAAGAAGAAGAGCATTAACAGAGTTGAAATTAATCTTGATTGAAATGAGTTACATAAAAGACGGCAGTGAGAGAACATGAATGTCCAGAAGATCAACTACTGAACCTTCCATTTAGCTATCAATGGATCACCTCTACTATGGAAACACTGATTTGAGGTTCTCTGTTTTTCGGTACTTACATGGCTTGCCAACATGTAAAGCATAAGATTATAAGCTGCTCCAGCCCATGCTGTCTCCATGATGACACCAGCGGCCTTGACAATTTGTGATGAAAGTGGGAATATAAGAAAGAGTCTCGGAAGATATTGAAAAATTATGATAAAACGGACGACGTTTTTGGTATTAGTCATTGTTGAACCGTTGAGATTGGGAATGACAAGCCATATCAGCACCTGGAACAATGATAAAAATGAAAAAAAAAAAAAAACCGTAAGCCATTGTGCGCAAGTAAGTTTTCAGCATGCCGGTAAATGACTTGTACTAGAAATTCTGGATTTTTACCTGAGGAAGTGGTAAGGCAGCAATAAGATCGATCCAGAAGTCCTTGCGAAAGTACCTCGAGGCGATCTTTGGTGAGTCAATAACAAGTTCACCTCTCCCAAAGATTCGGGAAGATGGTGCGACATAAGCAGTACGAAACCGAACGAAGATCTGAATCATGTAAAACACATCTGCCACCGACCTTACTAAAGTAAGGGCAACTTCGAGCGGTATTACTATATCTATGCATTGTTCCTTCCAAACTATAGGCAAATAAAAGAACAGAGGGTCCACAAACAGAGAAACCAAACACGCCACCAAGAAAATCTTGTTCCATCGCTGAATGGTTTGTCCTCGAGGATCCAGTATTTTTCGCTTCACTCTCTCATAATCCTCAGAGAACACTCTTAGCAGCACTTTAGCTTTCAAGGATTTCCCTGTTTTCTCAGGCGCGGCATTTGGTTCATATAGCATATTCCCATTAATCTTGTAGTTCAGTCTAGCGATTCCTTCGCCTTTTACCATAGGAAGCTTTGCTGAGTGACGATCCTCTTGAAATCTGGTTGGTTTAGAGTGAATGTCAGCTATTGAAGATTGAACCTACTTAAGAAATGGCCATATACCAATGATTTGATTATGATATTCAGAATCCAAAAAAAAAAAAAAATTGAAGGCAAGAAGTTGGTACAGACGCAGGAACTAGGAAGAGACAAACCTGACAGATCTTGAATTATCATATCCCATAGTGAAAGCCACAATTGCTCATGGAAATCTATCATAGAAGAAGACTGACTTATGTACTGATCAATGAACTATCCTTTTCTTTTTTACGAGCATGTACTATCATCTTGCCAAATCAGAAGAAAGTGACGCGGGACGGCCGGAAGCCACAAGAGTCAAAAGCCCTTGTATGGCTTTCTTTAGCCATGAATCATGTGAAGAAATAAAGGAAAGATACAGCAACTTGAACGCTGAACCTTGTGAGACTTACTGTCTGTGACGGAGCGTAAGTCAAAACGTGTGACCTATAGATTCTTTAGAGTGTGAACTCCAGCAAGTTGAAAACTTTTGGTCTTTCTTGAACTTTGCACGGAGCAGAACCTTTAGCCTGCAATTAATCACACATTACCATAACTTAAATATCTCCGAAAATAGGGAATAAATCAAATTGTACATGGATTGAAAACCAACGCAGAAGCTTGGACAGCAAGAACTTGCATAGCCTCGGAAACCAATTTGCAGTAAGAAAAAGTTACGGCTATAAAAGAAGACAAGGCCGATCAACTCAAAACCCAGATTGACATCAAACCCCAATCTGTGTCATCAAGCATGAACGCCCCCCACCGGGGGGGGGGGGGGGGGGGGGGGGGGCGGAGAAGGGGAGAGAGAGATGGAGCTCACAAGTGTATTGCTTTTCTCAGTAGTTGACACCCTGAAAGTCGCAAACTTGCAGAGTCGACTTGAACTAGGAATGCATAGATCAGCTCAGAAAATTTGGAATGACATCTTGCATTTCAAGTCCGAGGTTGGAGGAGTGAAGGAAGATGCCAAAAGTGGAAGCGTAGGCAAAATGGGAAGCGAGAATCAACTTTCAATGTTCACAGACAGTACGAAGCCGACCCACCTTGCGATCCACGCTAATGACCCATGAGCTGTGCAACCGCTAAATTAGACATTTCAGAATCTCGAGAACATGACAAAGCACCTGATCCATCAGCATGTTAAAAGCTGGCCTTTGTTCTTGCTTTATTACGTAATCACTAGACAAAAGCGAAGACGGGACAGAGAAACAGTGACACCAAGAGTAAAATATTCTTGGGTCGTGGCCTTCTTTGTTCTTTTGCAAAGATCAAAAGTTGACTAAGTTTGATGCGCTTACCTACGGAATCTTGACACGTGTGCTTCATTTCCACGAGCCCAACCCTGATCTGCGACAGAACTTGCTGCTCGCTCCGCTGGGTTATATCTCTCCTTTGTTGATCATGGCACGTTTTAGCATTTAATTCCGTAATTAAGACGAGTAACGAGAAAGAGGTTATCGAGACAAGCGCGGAGAACTTCATCTTCAACTTCTATGATCAACCGGTATAAGTGGTTATTTCTCTCCTTTTCTTTATCTTACCGCATTAAGTCCTATCTTTCTGATATAAGAAGTCGGTCACCAAGAAACTTTTTTTTTTGTTAGTCAAGAAACTTTTATTCTAGATATCTATAGTACTTGGGAGGTGGAAGCGGGAAATCGGATTCTGTGCCCCCGATTTTCTCGTATTAGTCTTAAGATTGGCCACGCTTAAAGATTGGTGCCTCCCCACTGGCTAATAGTGATGACAGAAACAGATGTGAGAGGAATGCGTTATAGTTTCGTCTTCTAAACAGACATGTTGGAAAATATGCACAAGAAATGGAAGTCCGACCGTTTGACGTACTGTCATTGAGCTGGGGATATACTGGCATGTTGAATCTGCTTTAAGAAGAAGCAGTCACTTTGGTCGTTGATGTCCCATAATACTCACCCGAGAGAGAGAGAGAGAGAGAGGAGATCGCCAGGCAGAAGGATTTGACATTTTCTGAATTTATCGTTCGTCCTGGAGAAGACAGAAGGGAAAGGAGGGAATCGCAAGGCAGAGGAATTTGACTTTTATTCTGGATTTATCGTTCGTACTGGGTAGATGTCATCCACTTCCCTGCGCACCCATCTCGAACAAAGATTGCTAATCGTCTCATCCTCTGCAGCTGGCTCAAAACCCATTCTGATTTGCACTTAGCGACCGACGAAGCAATAAACAGAATACCCGGATGTGAATCCGATCTGGGGATGTTCTGAAACTCTCGAAAGCGTGAAATTCTTCCACGAATTGAATGAAGTGGATGACAGATGCGACGCTGACTGTTGGGATTTGGTCATCCAACCACGCCGCAACTGGCCCCCCCCCCGGCCCCGCCCCAACCAATTCATTGTTCCTCGTCCTCGTCCGACTGGCGGTGGGGGAATTCCTCGAGAAAGCAAGCAAACTTGTCTTGGCGGAAGACCCAACTCTTCGTTCGTCCCTCAATTCACGGATTATCGAAATGGCTGCCCATTTGCAATCACAGAGCGCCTGAATTATACAATTCTAGGTTAACAAACTTAACATGTTAATTTCTGTACATTTGTTTCTTGGGAACGAGGGGGAGGTTGAGATGAAAAAGCAGACAAAGCCAACGAGATCTGGGCCCGAACCAGCTCCTTCGCTGTACAGTCGAAGGCATCGAACGAACCCACGACATCCGAATGACCCCCATTCAATGTTGTCCCCACCTCCCGCGTCATCGATAATGCTTCGCTTTCATTTATAGTCCCTCATTCGTCTTCGATTTCTTCCATTCACTAAAATGAATGAGGGAGTCAAATTGCAGAGGAGGCTCATTTGCACTAAGGGTGGGCCTGCACATTCGGCAAAACTCAACTACTTTTGCATAAACACTGATCTCGTACTCTCGCGATGACTATATGTAGTCGAGTCGAGTCGAGTCGAATCGAGTGGAAGCTAATAATATTAAAGATATAACTTAGATATAGGTGTGAGTTTTAGACATCGAAATAAAAATAATTATCCGAAAAAATTGCTAGAGGCATGTCCACGCTTGTAAGCATCTTACTGTGTGTAAATCCAATTCCTCCTCCTTTCTTTAGTTGTCCGAACATGGTTTTGATGACGAAGAATGTAAAATAAGAAGAAGGAAAGGGACTTAACATGTAAATATTTTCTTTGAAAAATGTGATTGGCGATGACCCTGTTGCTAAAACAAATGGGGGTACCCCCGATTACAGAAGCCATCAGGCTGTCTACTTTGAGATCTGAGCCTTAGTTTACAGATACCATGAAAAGTAATCACTAAAATAATCATCTTGATAAGACCCATATCTCAACTTGTGAACCCCCTATAGTCAAAGCAACTTTACAGGTTGAGTCTCCAATAGTATAACTTTTCAAAATTTGGATCACAGTTCGATCCAAAAGCAAAAATTCGGATTACAAAAATAGCAGATCTTGTATGATGAGCAGGTGTTATCGGATTGGATTTTCTGGTTTTGATTTGATATAGTACTAAGCACACAAAATACTGGGTCGAGCACTCGCCGGTGCCTACGCGAACTGTAGTATTAGATCGGACAAACAAAAACAGAGACCGTCTTATGATGGGATTGTCTCTTCCAAGGTCAACTTATGTCCTGTTTTAAAATCAAATGACATTGGACCATTAAAGAAACCTCAGGTGCTCTCCCCATCGGTGTATCCCAATCCAATTCTAGGCTCATCGAAGAACTTTTAGGAGTCAATCTCTAGTCACGTATCAAAGTTTAAACTCGACTTATCTCCAAATGCTCCTCCATTTGGGACATGAAAGCTCACAATCAGCTCGTACCTCGTCACCAGTCTTGGAGCCATGAGGAGCGTGCAATTCACACAACATGATTGATTTAGGGTGCAAATATTGCTATCGAATTACTCAACCATCTGAAGTAATTAATCATCTCGCCCAAAAATTACTACGAAGTCCAATAATTTCAGGGCGGAACTTTGCTTATATTATAGAGTCTCCAATTCATTCCCATTACACCATTTGGATTGTGACATCTAGCAATTTCTTGGCGTCCATATTTCTACTTGTTTCTTTCGGTGTCCAAGAATTTCAAGAAAGGCGACCGTTGCGCTCTCATCGGTTAGTTAAAACTGTTCAACGAGCCATTGTCGAGTTAGTCAACCGGTATCAATTCGCATTCGAATCCGGAGTCAATCAGTTCTCATCTAAGGTTTAGATTCTTGTATTTTGCAGCATTAATTGGCTCATTTAGGGGGGAAAAGCAACGCCAGATGACGAGTCTAGGACTAGCCGAAAGATCTGTTCCGGAACTAACTAGAGAATAAAAGTGCGGATTGACTCCTGATCTCTGGGAGTTATTTTCAGCTAGGAAAAGCCTATTTCTCTGCCACAATCACACAAGTGTGCAAAATTCACACCACTCTCACATTTGATATTTCTGATTTCATCAGTATTACCAACACAAATACATCAGTTGGACAAGAAAAAGCCACAAGGAAGAGGCTCGGTATGAGAAAGGCATAAGATCCAAGCTACTACACCGACACAACGGAATCAATTAGGGACACTCAATGTCTAAGCACTTTGCAGAGAGGAAGAGGAATCAAATCAACACACAATTCTGTACCCATCTCAACAGTACAATAAAAAAATTGCGTTCTCGAAATACTCGCGGCAGGTTTTTCCAGAAGTGCGGAAGGCCTCACGGTGGGGGAGGGCCAGGCTCGAAGAGCGGTGGGCAGCAGCTTCGGCCCAGGCCGCAGCAGCACAGAAACCACATGCTGCATAACAGGCCAACAAAGGAAGAAATGAATCAACAATAATAAGCAATTCCATTAGCACTTTCAGATATTGTGTTGTGCAATCGATGTTAGTTTGCATGCATTAGAACTTCTTCTCCACTGACAATGGGCCTCGATATATATGTTTAGGTTTCGATTAACATGTAGAATTGAGAAGAATGGAGAAGAAAGAATCATCTTACAGGAAATCCAAGCATCCTCCTCCACCGGCTGGACCAGGTGGCGGTGCGGATGCAAGAAGCGGTGCACCTTGCGGAGGCGGTGGATCCATGGCCGACCTGGAAGAGAGATTTGATGCTTTTCCAAAGTAATGACAGGAAGCTGAGTGAATTGAGACACCTCTCCTTCGGAGAGAGAGGTTAAGGTGGCCTTTATATCATAACGCTCCTACTTACCCCGGGTCAGGGCATTCATCTACCAGTCAAGGCATGGGACTAACTACCCAGGTTTTGGACATACACATCAAACTAGTTACGTATGAAATAGGACTAGTTCGAGATGCATGTGGACGACAACTAGGGACACTCACAGACAAACGGATAATTTGAGAAGAGTGGCGAGGCAATTTATATGGTCAATGACTCTCACTTCTTGATTGAATCTGTGCGAGAACGATCAGTTTCAGTATCCAGGCATTCTTTTTCTCTCCCGGTTTTTTAAAGCAACAAGTCTCGTTCCTATTGCATGTGCCCTTTAGGCATTGTTGGCTGAATCTGTTTGCGTTCAAAATTGTTGAGTATTGACCGGACTGATAGCTGAGTCATCTTGATTTGCTCCGATTTCTTGCCAGTTCAAACCATTTCTCTGTCATTGAGTCCAGATCCAGTTTTCGTCTTAGAATTAGATTCGGGACATCTAATTCCTACCTGAAGCTATGCGTGCAATATACATGTTTACAGCTGTTGCAGCAATGGATTCAGAAAAATGCTTCAGCAAGGAGAAAAACTTGTAAGAACAAAGCGGTGATTTTTCCACCTCAATCATCCTACAACCCCTTTGCGCAACATCACTCATTTTAATTAGTCAATTGACAATGTTCCATTGACACTGTAACTCTGAGGCATCTTTACATATCATATCTATAAAAAAAAGTGGCATAATTTCAAATTCCTGTTGAAGTTCTTCTATTATATTAAAAAAATAAGATCTCTCCTGTTTAATTTCTGTACAAGCAACTAGATGAAGCACGAAACAACAAAGAAAAAGGTTGGTAGCATCCCACCTAATTCATCCTATGTTTTGAGAGCGAAAGTTAGAAAAAGGAAAGAAAGGAGAGAAGCTTAATGCATCTCTTAAACCTATGTATACTCAAACAAACAAATAGACCAAAAAGAAGCCGATACATTGCAATGCAGGGTTACAGAAATTACGTACTCACTGCTGCTTTCATCCCATGAACCGACTCAATCTGCCTTCTCAAGGGGACTTGCAGTTGCCATGCAAAAGGACTCGAACCGAGGTTCAACTAAGTCTACTGTATCATCCTCATGAGAACGCCAGCTCCTGGCTTTAGAGGAGAGCAGAATTAATCTCTCTACAAGATTGGAGGAAATATCATTTTCTTTTATTGCAACCCAAGGATCTGGGCCAACATCAACTGGTAGAGAACATGGGCTGGACAACCCATTTGACGCGAGCATTTTCAACTCTTCTGCATCTATAGGATTATTTACGAGTTTGCCAGGCCTTTCTGCAATCAAATCAGATTTCATGCTGGCAGAAGACCACTGCACATCAGAGAAGCAACAAAAAAAATTCAATTGGAGCGATGGGCAAATGCAAGAATGCAATCAAACAAAATTTGGGGTTCTACAATCATCAAGTGGCAAACTTTTTGTGACAAATTTACTTTACCAAAAAAAAAAAAAAAGCTTTTTGTGACAAATTGGCTTCAAACCAGCCGAGCATATTATCAGGATTAACCATAGACAAAATACTAACGGTAGCATGTATGTTTCGCATATGCAAGATCCATGCAATTTTGACAGGACTCATTACCTGAAAAAGACTGGCCTGCATGTTTCTCATTCTAGATTTATCGGGGGCAATTGTTGAAAGAATTTGAACCACCTCACTCATGGTTGGCCGAGAATCAGGATCCAATAACAGGCATTCCTTTGCCAGGTAAGCCATTATATACATCTCTTCTTCGGGGAAGTTTCCTTTCAGCCTGGGATCGGGCAACTCTGAAATCACTCGGCCACTGTCTTGTAAACGTGGTGTAGCCTGCAGCATTAAACAGAGAAATTTAGTCAATCTGTTTGTGTAATAATACTCAGCAAAATTGATGATGAAATTGGCAACATGACTATATGATTTCCCATTGAAGTTGAAAAAAGCACCTCAATTGTTGGAACCCAGCTATAAATGATAGAAGTAGAAACATCAAGGAACCACGTTATGATGGCTTCGACTTTTCAGATAAGATGAAGATGGAGTTTTGAGAAATAAAACCAGCACAGAAGATCCTATTGCAATAAAAATCAACTTAGAACTCTGCTTTTCACTGCATAATATGTAAAACATTAGTAACTCTACCCATATGACAAGGCTCTCTTCTCCTTTGCTGGTTGATATATGGATTGGCTGCCGACCAGTGATGAGCTCAAGAAGAACCACCCCAAAACTGAAAACATCAGATTTGAGAGACGCTCTCCCGACAATTGCATATTCAGGAGCAAAATAGCCAAAAGTCCCCTGCATCCTTGCCGGAGAATTGGAACCGCTGGGCAGGCCATCAGCTTGTAAAGATTTAGCCATACCAAGATCAGTTATCTGCATAAAATTTAATCATTGTCATAGCGTAAGAAGGGGCATTCCAATATATTAACTAGCAATCATCAGATGCAATTCTAAGGTTAATGCACCCTATATTTGATAAGATACAACCCCCTTACCCCCCCAAAAAGAGAGAGAGAGAGAGAGAGAGAGAAGGAAACCAGATAAACATCAGCAGTACAATTATGCAAGAAGATATTCTCACCTTTGCCCTCCATTTCTCATCTAAAAGGATGTTTGTGGATTTGACATCTCTATGGAGAATTCTTGGAGCAGCTGCCTCATGGAGATACTCCAAACCCCGTGCAGCTCCAATTGCAATTCCAACACGGGTATCCCAGCTCATGTTCTCTCCAATTGTACCATCTAGACAATCTCTTAGATTACCATTAGGCATAAATTCAAACACCAGCAGCCTTTCAACGTGTTTCCCTTGAAATTCTGAGCAGTATCCGAGCAAAGGCACCACATGGCAATGATGAAGTCTTGATAAGAGGTCCACCTGAGCAAAAAGATCCATTATGAATGCCAAAGGATGTAAAATTTGACATAAAAGAAATTGTTGTGCATTGAGGAGGTACCTCAGTTGAAAACTTTAAGTCTGCATCTGGACCTTCCTCGGGCTTAAGTCTCTTAATAGCGACAATTTTGCCATCTTTAAGCTGTCCACGATACACGTAACTGCTTCCTCCAAGTCCAATGACATTAGAACTGGAAAAGTAGTTGGTAGCTTGTTCCAGTTCAGAGTATGCAAACTGAAGTAAGATACCATGTACAATTCCGGATTTGTGTTTAACAAAGAATGCAGCCTTGTAGAAGCACCCTGAAAGTGAAGATAAAAATATTGAATGACAGCAAGCAAAAGCAGAGTATTTCATGTAATCAGCACGAATAAAGAATCTCTAGTCAAGAAATTTTAGCAGACTCCTACTCTTTTAATCAAATTAAAGCAAAAAGTAAGATCTTCTCTTCTATAAGGAAACAAGTATCGCCAACCTACTTACCTATGAAAGAATTGATAGGGTAAGAAATGTTAGCTTTAGCTTCTCGAGTTGATGAGATCTTATGTTGGATTAAATTGGTGGCACTATTGCAACTTGTTTCTTTGTCTGATGAGAACTCTGATGACCGGATTGGGCACTTCTTTTGGTAAAAGTAGAATATGATCGAGGCAAGGAATGCAACAGTTGTGAAAAGAACACAGATTAATAGGACAGTTATGACAGCTCTGCTTGAATTGTGCTTGTCTGAGGCTTGCGCCTCATTAGAAGAACCTGGTAAGAACAAATTGTCTGTCAGAATGTTTGCTCTATATTTCATACATAACACAGAGAAGTGGTTTATTCAGGACATGAAAAACATAGGAGGTTCAGATGTCATTGAAGTCCTCTAAAAAAGCAAAAACTTAGGTTTTACAGTCGTAGGTCTGGAAAAAAAACCCTAATCATGTTGTCTCGGGTAAAATATGAAGAGCAATTTGAGCAGCAGGCATCCAATTAACAATTAGGAAGTTGTACTTACTGTTGATATAAACAACTAGATAGAGTTCTACAATTTCAACCACTATATCATTTTTAAAGGTCACTGGCTAAGGGCCTGTTCAGAGTGGCTGTGGCTTTTTATCTTTTGGTTGTAGCTGCAACTTTTATTGAAATTACATGTTTGGGAGACCAGACTTTAATTAAATATTTAGCTAATGTTATGTGAGGGATTGCTGACCAACTCAAATCCTAACATATATTTTTTTAGTGACAACATCCATTAACAGAAACCAAAGAAGGGTTTAAGCTTAAGGGCTTCTTCTACGAAACAAACGATTGTGCAAAAAAAAGGACATTGTGCTACCAGCAGTGCAATTGCAGGCTGTGAAGCAATTGGCATCATTGTTCACAGATGCTATTTTGGGAAAAATGTCGATGCATCTGCATGTCCACATATTTTCATTCTTTGCTCCAGCTGCTGCATGAGAAGTCAATGGAGTCAGCAATTAGATATAAGACAGAAGTCTAGTATTTAAGCACTCCAGATCCATACTTGCAAGCGACAGGTTGAAATACAAGAGGTGCACATGCAGACATGCACATACACACAGGGCACAGATAGTGTATATCTGTCACCCTATGTGTAGAACAGCAGCACTGTTTCGTAAACATCAACATTAGAATTCTCGCGTTTGATAAACAAGTCTTCCACAATGCAAACATCTTCCTAAATTAGAAGATCTGTTAAATAGAAAAGCAACAATGGCTAATGCTAATGCGTGACGCTGAAATCCTCTCGTCAACCGGTACTCACAGATATATCCCATGAACCTCCCCATAGGATTGACAGCATTTATAGATTAAGTTTACCAAAGGGTAGAACCTTTTATTCCATTTTACTTATATATAATCACACATCCAAAATAGATGAGAATCTATACAGTGAATACCCCGCAGAGCTAACAGTAAGCTGCCAAAAGTTTCTACCAAAATTAAATTAAACAAAGAAGAAAGCAGGTCTTTGATAGAAGATATTGGGTGACAAGAAAAAATTAGTTCAACATTTTGAAGAATCCATTCAACATCAAGATAGGTTGAAAGCTTCCAGATTAACTTTTTCCTTCAAAGATAGGAAACATACCTGAAGTGCAATTACAGGATGTAGAGCAGTTTGATGAGAGTAAAGAGTCTTGGTTCCCTTGGTCCGACAAGCATGCACATGTCCATTTGATTGTCCCCAATGCATTAGAAGATTCATCTGCCACAGAAAAACAAATTATATATTGACATCATTTAGCCAGCCTTATTTGCATATTTAAGTTGCATTTACTCAGCCACAGAAAAACCATAGACAGCATAAGCAATATGGAGAAAGCACGGAGTTGCCACAAATTATTTGTGTTCACATTAATCAGAGGCATTCTAGTTCTTTTCCAAATGTGGCTAGGAATTGAATGTCGTTCATTTATTAGCTTCAGAGCAATCACTAGTTTTAACACCATCAACGCAACAGCTAGAAGAATAATGTAAATATGCTTTTCTGACAACCAGAGGTAAATTCCAAGCAAAGTCTTCGAATGGAAAAAATATAACTAGGTTTATATTGTGCAAAAGTTTTTAAAGGAAAAGAACATGCATAATGAAGGACTCCAGGATGTCCACATTGCATACGAGGCAAGCACTCATTTGATCAAAAGTATAGTCAACAAACAATGATCAACAGATCTATACTAACCACAAAAAATATGATGAATTGAGAGGAAGCCGGCGAGACAAATAACAGCAACTTCCACTTGAAGCCTCATTTATATCAACCTAAAGAGTGAAGTGAAAGATCAGAAACTTGACGAGTACTCCCCAGATATTATAGCTGAAATTTTGAGTTGTTCAAAAGGTAAATAAACAAAGGAGATAATCCTTGCATTTGTTGGTTAAGTCGGTTAAGTCAGTTTCATTAAAATCAAATTTGATTTCTTCATAACCATCACCTGTCCACATAAACAACCGTGTAGATGCTCTACACAGGTTATCCTTATCAAGCACAAGGTTGAAGCAAAAAGGCAAGACTAACAGCGTTTCACACAAAAACCCTTCCAATGAGTCAATATATCCTTTATGAGCCATAACACGTTCCTTTGTCAGAGTTCATCACAGATAGTCAATCTGTCCAAAGAAAGTATCAAAGTAGGGCTAAGAATAACATTCAAAAGCACTTCATCTGAGAGTAAGGACAAAATTCTAAGTGATAATGAACTTAAAAAAATGAAAATCTCTATCACACTGTAACAAGTGAAAGAAACCAACTGAAAGTCCATGAGAATTGCCACGTAAATCTAAATGGGGCTGGGGACCAGCTCTAAATGATAGAGATGGGAGTAGTACTCCAACATCTTCTTGAGACAAGGTGTGTGGAAGGAAATCTAAAATTATTTACTGTCCATAGGTTTCCATAGTCAATGACTTCAAGTTGCAGAGAGCACAAGAATTAAACTCATGTTTGGCCAACCAGCACTTTGGAATGCTCATTCATCTTAATGAACGGTGGAAAGCAGCTCATCAACATGCACTACATTCAAAGTGGATAAAACATAGTGGCGTGTCGCCAATGAACAGTGGAGAAAACAGGCATCATGAATTATTTGCTGTAGCTGATGGAACAAGAAATGTTCAGCTGATGATGGTACGCAACTGTATTCCATAAATGCAGGTGCAGTCAAGTACGCATATACAATCCCATTGCTAAAAGTATTGTGGAGCTATGGTGGACCAGAAAGTTAAGCTGTTTGGTCTGCCAAGAACAAGGCCTTTTGCGGCTCGTCAAGTCACATCTCTCCAAACAGCACTAATTTAAGGAAAAGAAACCCACCTGCATCTAGCTCTCAGTTGACAACTCAGAAGCTAAAAATTAAAGCGAAGGTCCATTGTGCCACTATTTAAGTAAACAAATCGGTTGCCTTCGATATTCGACTAAAGCATTTGAATTGAAGCCATGAAGACCAGCTTACTCTCGAGCCTTGAAACTTCTGAGGGCGTTCCTTCAGTGAAAGCGGAGGTCACTGAGCCTGTCCGAAGAATATGATAGATTGAGACAATCCACTCAAGGAGACTCGCATAAGATTTCATGACAAATATGTAATCCAAACAAGGGCGATGCTGAACAGTATTCTGACAGCGGGTAGAGTTAGATGGAGACTGCTGGCGTTTTAGGAATACATTAGTGGGAAATAAGCTAGAAAACAAGTCCCATCACCCACCCCTTTGAAAGCAACCAATTCGTATTCGTGAAAGAGACGGGTCAACTAATTCCAGGGGCTCTGTTACCCTCTTTTCTTTGGGTCTCCCGACAAACATATGCGCTAGTTCCTTGTGAAAATGGGAAGCTTTCGAATGAATTTCCGGAAGAACACAACCCAAGTACCAACTGTCAAAAGACTTGGCTTCAAAGACAGAAAACATACGTTGCTGGGATGGACATATGGGAATTGTAATAGCGACATGTAAAGTAGAGCTCCAGCGGGATGCCGCCCGTGGGGCCCAAGAGGCTCTGTGTCGGCCGTCGGCGCTCTGCTGCTGACCGCACGATCGGAAGCCAACTGAAACAAAGGAAATCGATCAGGGTATGGGAACCGTTGATCCAATGAAAAGGTCAAGGCATCGCACGTCTCCAACGCGAGACCAGTCCGGGATGAGGCTGGGGACTAATTGATGACGTTCGCATCGGGAGGTCAACCAGAGGCAAATGAGGGAAGTACCCATTTTTCAATTTACAACGAGGAACTGCTAATTCGGAATGGTGTGAAGTGTTAAAAAATTTTGAACACAGACTGAACCAATTTGTCATTTGATTATTGCAAGCAAACGTCATCAACAAGAAAAAGTTTTTCGGATACTTTGACAGAAAGATGCTGATTGATTCTCTTCGCTTATGCAAACACCAATCATAGAGAATGCAACTCCAGTTTCAAGCATAAGTGGAAAAAGAAAAAGAGAGAAAGAAAGAAGAAGAAAATAAGCCCAGAAGTATCGCAACGAACGAGCAAGAAAATCACCTAAAACCAGAGCCGCGAGTTGGTGCTCCGGCTAAACCTGCGGAGAGCCGCAACGAACGACCAACAAAATGGACCTAAAATCGGAGACGCGAGTTCCCGCTCGGCTAAACATGCGGAGAGCTGCTCCTCAAAGAGCCCGAAATCCGGCGTGACGGGTGTTAGCCCGCGAACTTCGATGCGCTTCGGAGAGCTCAATGATTAGCTGCTCAAGAAGTCGACTGAGTGCAGCTGGAGAGCTCGAGACAGAGAGAGAGCTCAGACTCCGAGCGAGCTTAACAATGCAGAGTGCGCGAGCTTGAGTTTTCAATTTGACGGAACGTTCATCAAATCAAAGAAAGGTGCAAAGTGCAAAGTGCAAAGGTGTAAATGGAACTCGGTCGAGAGAGAGAGAGAGAGAGAGAGAGAGATCATGTCGGCCGATCGAACTGGAACTGGAACTGGAACTGCAGTGATGTAGAGAATTCCCATGGCACTGATGACGAGGTGGCGACCTTCACCTTCACCTTCACCTTCACCCCCCTTGTCCTTTTTTCTTTTTCTTCTTTTCGGCTGGTGGACCCCCCCACAAGTCCCAGCTTTTATTCACTTTTCCTTCATTTTATTCCTCCCTCGCTATTAACAATCTCGTGTCTGTCGATTTTGTTTCGGACGTGTCCGCCATCGAACCACAAACGGGCACGTGATCCTGGCGCGGTCCCTCCTCGGTCCGTCGGTCAGCCCACTCCCCAACCCTCGTGAGCCACCGCGCTCCGCCCGCGATCGTCTTTGTAGTTCATGCACGCACGACACTTCGTCTTTTAGTCACGGACGAAAGTCGCCTCGCTTCTCACCAACCCCAACAAAGAAGAACAAAGAAATTTTATCCATAAATGTTGTGCCCATCGCTGCAGATAGTGCTATGTAGGATGATGTAGATTTCTGGCCATTGACAAATGATCAAAAGATACAAGATCAAATACGATAAATTTAAGACCGATTTGATATAAACGCAATAAATTTAAGACATTTTAAATAATCTTCCCCACAATATCATATCTTTCATCTCGCAAATTATATGATTAACTCATCAATAAGAATTCCAATCCCTCTTTCGTACGCATCACACGAGTAAATCATCCGCAGCATCATCAGTTCTTCCTAGTTACACGTGAGTCACGTCAACTCAAATTAGGCCATCCGCTTCACGGTCTTATCGTCATTTTATGAAGTCATGACTCGGTATCCTAACGCTAGCCTACCTGCTCAATTGCCCTCCGTCGGCGGGCGATTCCATTTCAATTTAAAGTATCGTCCTTTTGGGGCAATTTAAAGTATCTTTGATTCGTCATCAGATTAAACAACTCCCAATATAATATCTGCCAAAATGCATAGACTTAATAATGGTACGTGATGGACGAGTTGAAGCCGGAACTCCTGTCTGAATCCTAAAGCCGATTCATCCTCGAGCAATCCCAGAAAAAGTGACAAAGCCCTCTAATCAATTTCTAAGGGACTGGGCGAATCATCGCGGTGGTCCGCCTCCGATCTACCAAAGGTTCTTGTGGTTTTCCTGCATCGATGCGTCCGGATTTAGGCCCATCTGTTCCTAACTATCTCACTTAATTCGGTTTAACCTTCCGGAGCGACCTCAAGAGAACGTATCTACCTATTGATTAGACGAGGAGAACGAATGCGCTTCATCGCTCCTGTGGATAATTCAAGAGTCGGGGGAATCAACTTCCGATTCGACCAGGATCTTTTGAATCATAACGGCACAATCAGTTCGGGGTGTTCTCCACAGCGAAATCGATCGTGCCATCGATCATCAGCCGCCTCAAACACGCATAACTATATGCTGGTCGTTTTCGAGTAACTAAATGCATGAATAAGATCAATTGCTTCACATCAATGACCTGATTAGATCGCCCCTTTTCTTAGACGATCAGAACAATCACTTTCTGCAGATGGATTTCATGCATTCAAGAAATTCCACCGAGAAATCATACCCCACAATCCACCCTCTTTTTATCCCTGTTGCAAACAGAAAATGTTAAGGGAAGGAAGAGGAAGCTCTTAACACTGAAAGAAGAATGAGAAGATTGCATAAATAACAATCCAACTTTGCCCCCAAAGATTGCATCATATTGCAAGAGAAAAAACAAATCCACCTTTGCCCCAAGGTTACAGTGACCCTATACCCACCTCCCTTCTCAAAATACCCCAAGAGAATGAGGGGAAAAAAGTGTAAGACATCATAAACTGATCTTTGTATGTACATCAGTTCATACCATGACTCCTAAAACTGCGGTTCCAATGCCAAGACTCCTAGAACTAACAGTATCCTACAATTTCCATGTTGACCTTTACCCCCGAGCCTTACGTTTCTTATTCCTTTACTATGTTCAAAGAAGAAAGCATATGCTTTTCAAACCCACCCCAAACCCCTCCACTGCTTACTCACTTTAACCACTTGTTTGGAGCAAAGCCTTAGTACCTCGACAAAATAGCAAACGTTCAAAAATGGGGAAAAAAAAAACACAAAAGAACGCAACAATCACATTGATTGAAGATCACTCCAATATTACCTTGGACGAGGTCCAGGAAAGGACAGAGTATGCCGAAGTTTCCTCCGAGGCATTGGATTCCCTAAAATCATGGTCTGAGATTGGGTGACCATGTCAACCATTGTCGGGGTCTGGTAAGCTTGCACGAGACTATCGCTATTTGTTGAATCACCTCGTGCAGTTGCCCTCTGCCATGAGTGGGAGCTCAATCCTGAGAGCACATAAGCTCTACCCGATGCCTCGTATACACGGCGATTGGCCATTCTTTCCTGCATCTCCCTCAGTTCCGCACAGAGGGAAGTACATAAGCGATCGGCGGCTTGTGCAGAGACAGTTTCGGACAATACCCTCCGGCAATTCTCCAAGAGTGAGACAGCAGCGGCCATATCACCTCGTTCAGCAGCAGCCCTAGCCTCTGCCATTGCTTCGGCTGCATGGAGTCTGTTGAGTTGCCGATCCACTTCTATGGATACCACTAGCGGCTCAGCTGTTTCTGGCCTCTGGATCTTTACTTCACTAGCTTCTTCCAAGCTCACGAACTCTTTTGTAATGGGATCCCTGTAAACACATTTAACCTTCAGCAATGACAGCTCATGACCGGACTCATCTACTGGAATCTTTATTGTCACGAGGAAATCCCGTTCTTCTTCAGCATACAGATCCCCAACTTCAACGGATCCAGCCCTTTCATCAGATGACAAGGTGCTTCGATAACTTCCAGACTTAATTGAACTGAATCGCAAACTTGGGTCCGCACATTCAACCTTCACCTGCAGCTCTTGTACAACCACGCTGAGAAGTCCACCTATGCATTGTGCAAATGCATCTTGGATGACATCTTCAGCTTCTATGAAGGAGAATGTGCCCCCAGATGCTTCAGCAATTGAGTGCATCATGGTGGAATCATGGTCTGTGCCAAACCCAAATGTGTGTACAGGAATCTGCAAACCTCCGCCATCTTTCTGAAAGTTTGCCAGGGGGAGGAGAGACTGCTGCGCTCCTCGATAACGGGAAGCAGCTGAACTGCTGACATTATATGTGTCTTGTCCATCAGACAATAAGATGATGCTATCTACAGGATTCTTGCACTTTCGGTCTGATAAGACCTTGGCACTTTTCCTTAAGCCTTCGGCAATATTGGTCCCACCATTTGAAGTCAGTGAATTAACAGCCTGTAAAGCCTGCTGCCGCCCAATATCTGTCATCCTCTGTAGAGGAAAGAGACGGCGTGCTGTGGAAGAGAATGCGATGACTGAGAGACGGTCAGATGGGCCAAGGTTTTGTATTACAAACCCCATTGCTCGTTTCAACAACGCAAGTTTACTACCGGCCATGCTGCCACTTACATCAAGCACGGTTACTAAGTCGATAGGAGCTCGAGAATTCCGAGTTTGCAGGGATTCGGCCTGAGTTTCGCTGATATCCTGTCTATTATTGGCTTGGGGAGCCTTGATATGGATTAGAACGTTGAACTTATCGGTAGATGTCGATCTCAGAACAGCCGGAACTTCTGGGTACATCTTGACCTCCATAGTTCCAAAAGAAGTGTTAAAGACATCAGGAGTAACCAATGTGCTATCCTCACTGTTGTCCGGTTCTCGATCCAATGGTTCATCATCGTCAAAGCGACTTGGCTCAGGGCCATGTGGATGTGATGCAATTGGCCTACCACCATCTAACCTGGTCCGGGGCAAAGCAGTCATCCATCCATCGTCTTGTGCCTGACCTAGTGGATCAATTCTTGACCTTCCATTAGGGAGGCCAGAAGCAGGTTTCTGAAGAGGAATTTCCTTCCACTTTGCTCTACAAACAGGGCACACTTGGTTTCCATGTTTCACATTGGAGGTAATGCAATGGAAGTGGAAAGAGTGGGAGCATTCTGCAGTGAAAATAGCATGGCCCTCTCCCGGTTTCATGGTGTTTAGGCATATTGCACAGGTCCTCTGCATATTGAAAGTCCAAGTGTAAGACGAAAGGAAGGGATATTGGACTCTAAATCAAGTACCATCTTCCTAATTTATCACTGTAAGTGAACATCAATAAACCAATTGCCTCCCACTCAACCTTAGAATTTTCCAAATCCAATTAATCACAAATGTAAGAACATTCCATAAGCAAGCACAAGAACTTGACAAGTTCAATCAATTATTAAAGCACTTTTATAGCCTTACAAAAAATGCTGTTGAGATGGGTTCCTGATTAGTTTAGGGGATCTCTGAGAATCTTGTTTGGAGCTGAAAGAGAGATCATAAGATCCTGCTAATTTAATAATTCTTAAATAAAAGTCAATGGAATTGAACTAGGTTTTTGTCAGTGACAAAACTATGCTGGTTTTACAAGGAAGGCTACAAAGAGAAATATTTGAACACCATTCAAAGAATCCGGGTTCCTATGTGATTTTGCTAGATTTCTTCCGGCGGTACATGAACTATCGCCTAAAGCAATGCATTGACAGAGAAGAAAACAGATAGAGAGAGAGAGAGAGAGAGAGGGAGAGAGAAAGAGATGAAGCAGAAGAAGAAGTAGAAGACACGTTCACATTATTCATTACTGTGGAACACTGTTAATCAATTAATGTTCGGACCAGCCTTGACAAACCACTTAGTGAAAGTAACAGACGCAAGTCCGTTAAAAGGGTGTACAGTCTAAGATGATTTCTGCCCCTTAGATGTATCCATCCTGTAGGAAGTACTTACTTAGAAGCAAACATCCAAGGGGATAAAGAAATGGTTGGTTACGTTCTCACCCAACAGAAAACCAAATAACAAACATTATTACTAAAGAACAAAAAAGTGTGCAGTGTAAGATTTTCAATCTTCATCATAATTCTCAAAAGGCGCCCCTTTATCTCGATGATAATTTTAAGAAGTCTCAAAACCAAGGGACCATAGCGTTCCCCTGAAAATTACATGAAAAGCAGAGAGAGAGAGAGAGAGAGAGAGAGGGAGATGTAACTTGTGCTGACCAGACAAAGCACTTTCCAGTTCAAAGGAAGAAGAAAAGCGAGGGTAAAATGCGGTGATTCCCTTTTCCTACATGCCAAATGCTAATGGTCCTTGAAGGGACTAGTCCACTTTAGCCCCACAGTCCACACATACAAACACACACCACCCAACAAAGAAAATTGGGAGAGCCGAAAACAACATCACAGCAGACAACCAACTTAACATAATTCAGATATTGCATCAACTTGTCACACCAGCCCACTTTGTGGACCATAGACGGCAACAAGATATGTACAAAACAAGGTGGCTGCACATGAGTTGATGCCCACAGCCTCTGCAGGATAGATAAAAAAGAAAAAGAAATTTTTTTTTATCGGTCTACTTTCACGGAAAAGAGAGTGATCAGGATAGAACTAAAAGATCCTAATGGAAGAAGAAGGACGACCCGGAACGGAATCAAGAATCTATCGATCAGATCCGATGAAGAAGAAACGGGCACCGAAGGTTAGATCAAACGATGAGCCAAAATCTGTCAAATCTATGGAGCAAATGGCACAGTAAAAAACCCTTCAAAAAGAGAGAACTTATCCAAAGGAAGGATCCCCAAATCACCAGCAGCTCCTTCAATCTTTGACACACACCCGCGCTCATGTTCACACGCACATCGCATCCACAAGCACGCACGAAAGAGCCAAAACGGAAAACCAGGGTAAGAAACGAGAAAAAAAAAAAAAGGAGCTGAAGAGACCTTGGACGATCTTGGCGAGGACTTGGGCAAGCGGAGGCCGGAGGACGAGGGGGTGGGCGTCCTGGGGCGGCGGAAGAGGGAGCGGTCGACCGGGGAGAGCGGGGCGGCGTCGGAGAACCTGGCGGAGGCGGAGTCGGAGGCGGCAGCAGAGGGAGGGGGAGGAGGGGGGTCATCGAGGGTCTGGGGGACGTAGAGGCAGGCGCTGTTGAGGCCGAGGGCGAGCTTGAAATTCCTCCACGTGCTAGCCATTGGGGGAGACGAGACGCGAGAGATCTCAACGGCGAGGGAACTGGGTCGAACGGGGAGTGGGCGAGGTGGGTTTCAGATCTCGGGAGGAGAGGAAGCGACGGGAGGAGGGAATGGGGGCGAGAATGTGAGTTCCAATGACATATCCAGCGGTCGATACGAGAGCTTCGAGGTCGAGGAAGGAAGGGTTTCGAAGGTGCAGAGCAGAGAGAGAGAGAGAGAGAGAGAGAGAGAGGACACAAGTGGTTGCGGTGGTGGTTGATAATGGTGGTGGTGGAGGAGGAGGAGGAGGAGGAGGAGGTGGTGGTAGTGGTGGGAGGTGGTTGATATCCCAAGGAGCAACGCGATCGTCGCTATGGCTATTGCGCCTATTGATGTTTGCTGCTGCGGCCCTCTTCTTCCTTGCTGCTCTTTTTGATTGGTCCTTGGGATCTGGTGCTGCTCATTTTGGGACTTAAAAAGCGATTCCCTCGTCGTGCTTCGCATCGACTATGACCAAAACGAAAACAAAAAAATAAAATAAAAAGGGATCAATCTTTTAAACGACAAGCAACAAAAAAAAAAATCTCTATATTTTCATGTCAACCAAACTCCTCACTTGCTAATACCCTCATACGTACATACATACATAAATTTGAAATTTTTCGCGACATAAAAAGATTAGAGTATTTGTGTTTTGATGGGTAAGTATAGAATGTGTAGTAACACAAGAAAGAATGTTTATGTCACGGTAGACATAATAATTTTATTGAACTCCCTTTTTTTGAAAAAAAAATGACACCAGTGATTTGATTTGTCAATTTTTGATTTACTCAATGTGATTTTTCAGACTATATGAAGATATTTAATGTTGACCTTAAATTAATAAAATGACCACAGTAAATATTTTTATATAGTTAATGAACTATTTTCAATTGAAGGTTCATCGGCTAAATTGTACAATGAATTAAAGTTTATAAATTTATTTTTTTATACTACTGAATTTGGGAAGTAGTTTTTGACCTTGGAGGATTCTTTTGGGGATTATGATTGCGATTTAGAGAGAGTGAGAGAGAGGGTGTGTGTGTGTGGGGTTAATATACTGATGCTGACAGTGCAGTACATAGAGTGTTGCCCTCCGTATGTATTTTACCCAATTACCCCTTCATTCCTCACTTATTCTCTCGATTGCCCCTCTCGGATTCTTTCACATCCCAATTAAGAGCGACAATTTTTGTACACTGACACAATAACACAGCTCGAACGCGACAGGAATCGACCAGGTTTGGATTG
Source organism: Melaleuca alternifolia (assembly GCA_019926035.1). NCBI lineage: Eukaryota > Viridiplantae > Streptophyta > Magnoliopsida > Myrtales > Myrtaceae > Melaleuca > Melaleuca alternifolia. The sequence goes on from JAGKPW010000321.1 coordinate 695,959, forward strand.
GGGCTGTCATCCCAGCTGTCCGATCTCCTTATAGACGGCTGAGATTTAATATATACAGATCCTTGACTTAATATCAAATGATTCCCCGATGGTCATCCTCGTGCCAGCTGGACACGGTAAATTATAGTATCATCATCATACTCAACCTGCCAGACAAAGAAGTCGGTCCATGTTACAGATTCGAATTCGACATGATAATGTTCGCAACGCTTTCGAAGCGTGACCTCAAATGGACCAGGAGGAGGGATGACCCGAATCACGAATCGCCACCGCTAATTCCTCAGCCCCCGATTGTCGTTGCACTCCCTTTCAGCAGTAAAGCGATCGCGCCTCATTCCTCGATCGGGGAAAGCTACGGTCGAAGGATGCGACGTGCCTAATTCACTCCCCTTTCGTTTTCCTTTCGAACCGACCATGTTCGCATCGCGTTGCCGTCGCGAACGCAAACGCCACCAACTTTCCACAGTGGATCATCCCTCCGGGAAAGGGCAAGCCTCAGCTTCATCGTCATGTCCCGACAAATTCCCATCGAAAGGACACACGCATTCAAATCATAAGTATATCATCGTCATAGGCGCGGGTTGCGTCCCATCCCCGTTGATGTTCGGCGTTTTCTGGGTTCACGCGACGTGGACCAGCAGCAGCCCTTCATGTTGGATGCGATCCTTAAATGCGTGCGTTCGCTGCTCTTTTCCGAGCTCTCTCTTCACGTTATCTCCGTGCACCGCCTCCATCGACCAACCTCCCTTCCTCTGTTTTTTTCTTCCCAACGCCCGTACCTACACGTATTGACATGGGGGAGAAAAGTTAGATGGGATGGAGGCGAGTCGAATTTAAGGGTGTGCCCCCACCCTCCTTTGGCCTGTTGAAGAGGGAAGTTGATTCTGCTAGTGAAACGATTCCATCTCCTCCAAATCTTTTATGGCAAAATGTGACGTGGGTTCATCTCTTTCTTCTTCTTCTCTCTCTCTTTTCTTTTCTTCTTTTCTCTTCTTTCTGTTTGCTGGGTTTCTTGCATTTGCTTTCGTCATGGAAATGGAGGAAAAGTCACGATGGTCAAAGCGGACTTCCGATGGATAAATGCTTCTTTTTTTCTGGGGGGGGTTGATTTGATTTAAGAATGGGCCCAATTCAGCTCTTACGTTTGCTCCACTAGTCTTAGTGAGGAAAAATCGAAGTGCTGGCGTGGACAGCTAACATCAAGGGAATTGCATTGAAGACTGCATTGTCTTTTCTCTGATGTTCCAAGCTCCTTTTGGTCAAATGCCTCCCCTCGTCTGCGCTTTGTGCCATTCCCCATGCCTCCGTGGACTGTGTCTCTGCCACCGAGGACGATAAGGATCGGGGACATTAGGGTTTCCGTGAGCGGTCCAGACCCTTCCATCTATTCCCATATATCCGTGCTTGCTTACGATTGCGATATCGATCTTTTTTTCGCGCCCATGTCGTAATCTCTGAGCAATTCCTGATGGAGTTTCGGCCTCCCCCGGGTTTATGACATGGTTAGAGACGTCAAAAACAGGACGAGCATAGTCGAGATTGGAATGTTTTTAACGAAATGGGTGGCGTTTATTTCGACATCTCTTTATTTGAAATTGAATTTTTTTGGATGGGCAATTCCCGATTTCCGCTTTCTTCAACCTAGTTTCTCTTTCTCTCTTTTTTATATAGGTTTTGAACTTTTTGTTTTTTTTTTTTTTGTCATTGAACAGCTTGAATGATTCAAAGTTGGATGGTTTTTCATAAGAATCGGATTGTTTTCTTCTTCTTTTTTAAGCAAAAGAATAGAAAGGAAAAGGAATTGCTTTCTTTTCCCGTTTCGTGTAGGTAAACGCAAGCGACCTTTGGGAGAGAGCCTTAGGCCATCGAACAAAGCTTTGGCAATTTTCTAGCAAAATAACTCGACTCGGACTTCCTCTCACTATTTACCACCCCCAATCCAAAGAAAATTATATCACATGTTCGACGTGTAGCATCATAAATTCTTACTCAAAGTGCGAAATTACATTTTCCCTTTCCATATATCATCACATCTTCATATCCCGCGTTGATACTATAGAATTCGAGGGTCTTAGATTATTTTAGCAATCGATGTTGCGAAATGAGATGGCTAGATCGACTCCCAATTCACTGAAAACTTCCTTGATATCTATTTACCAAATAAGAGAAAGCTCGACGACCCCATTCCCCATTATCGAAATGAACGGAAGTAATCGGAATCGGCACGAAAGAGAACACATACAAACGACAAAGAATGAGAAGAAGAAGAAGAAGAAGGAACGAGCGAGCAGTAGGTCCCCTCTTCCGTCCTAATGCACAGCTTGGCAAAAATAATAAAGGAAGGGGATGGGGAAGATGATAACAAGCACTTTTGGAGACATCTTCATTTGGGATTAGGCATATTCACTTTTAGTAGGATCATGTCGAAGTCCCTTTCCCCAAAATCAACAACAAAAATATATAATTAAAATAATTTTAAAAAAATCGAATATTCAATATTCTGTGGGTGGTTTTTTTCTTCTTCTTCTTCTGATGACTGAAGAATGATAAACGAGAAGAAAAAGCGCACGACCCGGCCCCATCTCATGAATCATTGAGAGGTGTTCATCAATGGTGGGGGTTGTCCCCCCATTGTTTCAGCTAGCCAATAATAATAACAACAACAAGAAGGATGTAAAGTCTTTCACCTGCATCATTTTATGGGCCTCATGTCATTATATTCTATTCTTTTTTTTTGGGGGGGGACATCCATCCTATAAATTATTGTGTAATTTACAGTGAAATCATCTGATCGATCTAAAATCTATTATACGACGAACGATTCATGTTTTTTTTTTTTAATTTGGTTGATGTAATCCTAAACATTTTGATTGTTTTTCTGTATAGTTTTTCTGACTAGTTTTGATATAAACCAATGGGACACGTAAACACGTTAGCATTTTTCAATTTAAAATAGATCAAAAGAACTACAATGAGAAATTATCGAAAAGTTTAGGATTACATCGATGAATTTAGAAAGTTTAGCACTAAATCGATATACGTATAAAAGAGGGTTAATTATTAATTGGGCGATTGTCTTGAAATTTGCTATCTCGAGATCTGCTTGAACGAAGAAACCCACCACCAATCGAAGCCTAATTACATTTGAGAATACGCAAATCACGTTCTTTGAACTGTAACCTTTCCATCATGATATGAATCATACCCCCACAAAAAAGAAAGTCAGTCATGTGGCGGGAATGCGCTAGATCGGATCCTCCTCAATTCCGGCTTTGATGGAAAAGAGGACTTCGGGGCTATCGTGTAATCTACTCAACGTAAACCCTAAAGTTCCCAGCGGGCGTTTGGCCGGAGCAAGAACTCGTTCTACCTGCTCCTGTCAATACCAAGTTGGTTCGCTCATCCAAGCTTTGTGAGCAAGCAAAGATGTCGTAATGGTACAGCTACTCCATTTATGGTACGTAAATGGTGACAAGGTATACACATGCTCATCTCTCCAAACCCTAATTCAAGGTTCGTGTCCCGCTCGGCATTTATGAAAGCTTCAAGGACTGACGTGGGTAAGACCTAATAATAACTATAGACTCACGAGTCTGTACATAATTATTTGCCTATGTAGATGCAGCAGGCTGCTTCATTACAGAGGTCGCTGATCATGTGCAAGAACATCAAGCAAACTCCGAAGCAATCTCATCCCGGTTGAATCTTTGTCACCTCAACCTTATTCTTAAATTCGACGTTATGCATTTGTGGGTGCTGAATGCACACGGTTTGATGTAATGTCTCAAGACGACGGTGGTTAATGATACGGTCATCGGCGGACCAGATTTCAGAAAATTCATCAAGAATGGTTTTCATTTCTTTGTTTTCGCTTTTGCTCTTCTTTTCTAATTTTCACGATCTCTATTGTCTCGATCAGATCTTGTTGTTTTTTTCTAGGGCTAGTGACATATGGCAAGGACTAAGACCCACCTCGAGTGGCTCATGTGACAAAACAGTGGGTGCCACCAGGGCAAATGTTGACTTCTCTTCTTGGCCTATGCATATTTCTGAACGACCAATAACCGTAACATTTTCTTGAATAAGAAGATTGTTGTGTGCGCACGCAAGCAGAATCACACGATAATAGAGTAAGTGGAAGCTACAATGAACTGTAATCGGGGTTTTTCACCGATTATATCTGAAGGCTGAGTCGATGATCCCATCTTCCTATATTTAATTCAACACGGGGGACCTTACCTTAAGGAAAACAAAAAACAAAAAAAAAACAAAAATCTTCTCGAGCTTGATCTGTGAATCATGACGAAGGGCCTAGTGATCCACCGAGAGACATTATGGCGAGAAAAGAAGGAAAATCCACCGAGGGACATCTCATTGCGTTGAAGAAATGTCTACCCATAAGAGGATTTTCTCTTGACTTTTTCCAATTGGCTTGCCCTAGAAAGCAGCAAATTGAGAAAGATCGTGACCCACAAAAGAGTGGGGTATGCTTTTCCTTCATAATTTCGTCCACCATGTCGAGCAAAAGAAGAGGGAGAAGAAAACGGACGCCACCCACCGTAAATTCATCGCTCATGGAAGCAACTGGGACGGTCTTAGGAAATGATCACCCGGTAAATTTCAAAAGATGTGTCATCCATAGTTATCTCAAGGATGAGCTTGTGGTCAAAATTATGTTACGCAAAGAAAATGTTACATTTGATATATCTATACTCGATAGGCTGACGCAGCATCACACGTCCAATCAAGTTCCCTGGTGCCGACTTTCGATGACTACACAAAATGCAAGAGTTAATGGAAAAGGAAGAATCTTGGTGAGTGTTAGGAATTTGGAAGTAATGTGACGGCATTGCTTCTTTTCCATACATTCTACGACATCAAACCTAACTTGTAGCCTCCACTTTCGTGGGAGGATGCACCGACAGGCTGTGATCCATCATGCATCGGTCTTTGAGCAAAGAAGTTGAGATTTTCAATTGGTTGGCTTTGGCAATTGGCCCTCTCGTGGATCCCGAGCGAACAGTTTACCTATTTTTGCTGACTAAACAATTATTCACCACATCAGGATTACTTTGATAACCCAACCAAATTTATATCTGAAAAACTAGCCCCTAACGAGATTAAACTTGTTTGGTAACCTTAATTACAATTGACGTAATAGACTCGGTTAACTGGAAAAAAAATCCTATGGGGTAGATAAACGAGGGTCATTTAAACCATGATAGAAAAAAAATTAATTTATGGCAACTAAAGTCTTGCCAAATATGTTGCTAAAACCTACCAATCTTCGTCATTGTTATATCTATGGTAAGAAATCAATAAAAATTAGATATTACTTTTCAATAACTATCAAGCAACTTGTCAATTTTATCTTCAAGACTCGAAATTTTGTATTTGAATCTTCCACAATTGATTTAGTTTTATCAACAAGGCTGTTCATTTTTTATTTTATTTTTTGGGTCTGAAAGGGAAAGGGAAGTAAAGAAGCACCAACCATGCCATTTATGAGAAATTAGAAGCCAAAAGTCAATGACGCCAACTTGAGAAGGCAACGACTAAAAAAAGGGCCTCCTTGAATTAATATAGCACATGTTGGAGTTCACATCCAATTTTCCTCACGATAATACTGCTCATGCAATGTTGAGCGACATTACAAAACTTAATATGAACATTGCCTCGATTCCTCGGGCTGCATGACTCTGTTCCATGCCCCTTTTTCCATTCCCATTGGATACTTTGTGGAGCTCAAGAAATTATGCATGACAGAGCAATGGCAGGATTCGAGAGAGGGGGAGAGAGAAAGAAGAGCAGAGACATCGAAAAAGCTAATAAATGTTTGACCATTATAGTCAAAAGCTAATAATAATCAAAGACATCGTTGCTTTCTCATTCAATGGAATAAATAATACGTGAAGCCAGATATAGCGGATCCGTGTCAGACCACACAATCTGAACCACCTACTAGCTTGAGCAAATCAAAGGCTTGGGCAGTAGGTGCTCCACGGCGAGACCTGATCCGTAATTACCATAACTATTATAGATTTTTACTTAAGTTGCCGATGGCCTGACCCGTCAAAGCTTCGATAGTTGAACAACCTTTCGACAGGTTATTATACGTCCGACCACGTGGTTTAGATACCCCAGTCTCCTTAAAAGATGCGAAGTTGAGTTAAAAAAGCACAGACTTCCGTTTACAATATGAATTGATGTCGTGCAGTTAATTTAACTGGTTCAGCCAGCTCAAATCGAACTCCATTCCATACCTCGTGCTAGTCTGTACACAGATTTGACCTTAAGCCCATTAGTTTCTAAATAGACAAGTTGTTCAAATCATTTGAAAATAAATTGCTAAACAACCACAAATCGGGTTGGTCAATGTCGAGTATAAGACACCTGATGGTGTGGTAGCGCCTAACCCGTGCCTCCAGCGCGATGCGAATAATAGTAAATACAGTCTTTCTAATCGGATTTTTCAAATCATAAACGATCTTTTGAGGTTGACATATAGAGAGGAAAGAAGAAGAAGAGTTCACGTTTTGTACGAAATTATATCACACTTTATAAGAACGCATTACTCATATTTGAGAATATTTTCACATGTACACAAAAACCAAGTTGTGTTCTCCGGGAGGGCACCGATATGTGCCTCGTTGTGGAACATCGAGAATCGCTAACGCCTATAGAACTTAAGTTCTTGAATGACTCCATAAAAATGAGAGGTAGGAAAAATGCATGGAAGAAGAAAAAGAAGGCAAATGGCGGAGTGTCTCCGCTTGGGTCAATGAGTCGTCAATCGACCGATCTCAATCAATTTACAGGCGGTTTGGATAAAGCCTAAGCCTAAGCCTAAGCGGAAAGCGGAAGGGTTTTCCTGGCGTTGTTGTAGAGACAGAAATTCCGAGACACAACGACGAAGGTCGAAATGAGAGACGACGCATCCTAACTTTTTTCCGAGATACATAGAATATCAACAACCGGAAGTTCGGACATGCACAATGACAATGAAATTCTGGATTCATCAATAGGCCCAATGTCACAACTAACCACAAGCTACGGAAAGCAGAAATGAGCGAGCAACTATGTCGAATCTTCCGAGATGCACTCTCTCTTCTGCATAATTCCCCATCTCATGGCCGCATATTCTTCAGGGCTCTTTGGACTCGGTGATATTAAAAGCTTCTACTTCAGCTTAAGTTTGGATCACAGGAATGATGATATAGACATAAAACTTAATTACCAAGCATTTACACTAGGAGAGTATATGAAAAGGGCCCGCTTCCAACAAAATAGACAACTCCCCGTGCTGCCTCTACTGACTTATTTACAGTGCCCTCCTACAACCAAAAATGCCAAAGGATCCACGAGAACTCGTTAGATCTGGCATCAATACCTTCAATGTGCGGTCAGTCGTCGTCAGATAAGCATACAACGTCAGTGGTAGCATTAGAGGAGGCTATATTATCCCTCTGTGAAGGAGGAATGGATATTGGAGCACCAAAAGAAGGGACATCCATAAGCAGATCACTCGCCCACTCACTAGGTGGAAACCCTACTGCAGATCCTCCGCCATGATGCCAACTACTTGGACCTACTGGGGCAGGTGGCGCAGCTGCCAATGGAAACTGCTGAGGAGAGGCAGAAGTTGGAGTTGCGTTGCTAGGCAGCTGCTGATTAGGCAAACCCTGCGAAGGGGTGCTTGAAGATGCAACTGAAGTTCTAAAAGCTTGAAGATGTGGGGCAGGAGAACGAAGATCACTGGGAACTTGAACATTTGCTGATGGTGGCGGCATGCTAAGGCTGATCTGGGGTGGTATGGATACCATACCAGAGGAAACAGCCAAACTATTGAGGATGGTGACTGCAGAATGGCCCACATTCTGCAAGCTTGCCATATTGGGAGGAAAACTCTGTGAGGTTGTGAACGGAGTGGCAAAAGTGCCAACCTCGTTCGACTGAAAGCCAGCAGGAGTGCCATGAACTGGCAAAGGCTGATTTGCATTACGCTGTGATGATAACTGTAGCAACTGCAGCATGGAACCAGAAGCTACATCTGCATGAAAATGGTTGCCATGAGAAATTAGGCCTCAAAAGCGAATGCAAACCCAGGCCTATTAACATGTTCAAAATCCAAATTTTAATGCGGCAATAAAATGCATGATTCTAACGATTATACTTGCAGATTTACAGAGAAACAGCCAAAAAAAAAAAAAACCGGTGTCCCAGTGCACCATGCTGCCCACACAGCTCGGGTCTGGGGAACAATTGATGCATGCAGCCTTATCTTTGATTTTTCAAAAAGGTTCTTTCTGCAAAACCAACCGGTGACTCAGGTCACAACAGAGAACTGCATCTGCTTCACAAAAATGTTACGAGAAATAATGACACTGGAATACATATTTAGGTCTCACGTGGCATTGAATCTTGAAATGGACAACAATTGGGCCTAACTCCATAAAAAACCTCCTACTTTAGGTTTAGTCCCAAACTACTGTGAACTTTTTTTTATCTCATAAAAAACCCCGAACTTTAAGTCCAGTATCAAATCTATCCCAAACTTCTTCTTTCTCAGAATCCCAAACTTTAGATTAAGTCCCAAATTTGCCCCGAATTTTGTTTTGTCTAAAAAAATCATTAACTTTCAATCCATTCTCAAATCTACTTCTTTAGTACAATCTTAGTTTGACGTGGCATTTCCATATTGATGACAGATCTATATCAATAAGGCGACATGGAACATTATCTTTAAAATGAAACTATTATAGAACATAAAAATTAGGAACAACTTACAATAATTTTTGGTTAAAGGGCTAATCTGGGCAAATTTGGGACTAGAGTGCAAAGTGATAATTTTCTCTCAAACGAAAAAAATGTTCAGGGTAGATTTGGGACTAGACCTAAAATTTGGGATTTTTTCCAAGACAAGAAAAAAGTTTGAAGATTTTTTCGAGATAGAGAAAAAAGTTTGGGGAAAATTTAAGACTTGACCTAAAATTTGAGGTTTTTTTGAGACAAAAGAAGTTCTGAATATATTTGAGATTAGACTTAAAGTTTTAAGATTTTTTAGGGAATTAGGCCCAACAATCTGTCATATCATTATTGCACGATGAGTTCCAGGTTGTATTTTACTGTTCCAAGTATCACTAGGTCACTATTTTCTAGAGATAGAACATGAAAGGGCATAATGAATTATTAAAAAAAAAAACAGTTCAAATGATTTTAGAAAGAAAGCCATTGTCCATTGAGGGAAAGAACATAAGCAGCGGAAGTACAAAATGTTGACATCATTTATCATTCATGGGATAATGAGATGCAGCTCACACTACTATTGAATCAAAAGGACAAAAAAACCATAGATGCTTCTGGTAAAAAAAAAAAAAATACACCTAGCCGTTTGCAAGTATCAAAAGATATTAATCATTTAACTATTAACAAGCAGTAATTAAAGTTATGGCAACTGTGAACTTCTCTACTGTGAATAAAGTTTGAATCTCTAGAGAGCCAAACTTAATTGGTTGAAGCAAAAGCAACCTGAACCAAACCAACAACTTTTTTTAACTTCCTAAAAGATGCGGGCTATAATTCATGAAATTCTTATTTCAAATATTAGAAAGAAATTTCCAATGGATGAAATGTCAAAATACTTGTTTCTCAATGCAATGTGAAAGAGGCAGAACAAAATTAAACCACATTTTACTGGGTCTCTGACCTGAAAGTATTTTGGCATGAAGAAAACCAAGCCATTGCCATCGTGACATTTTTCTTTCCATGTTTTGTTAGAGCACCGGTTTCTCAATGCAAGGAAAAAAGGACATGACATAATGAAACCAGATTTTTCTAAATCTCTTGAGATAAAGACCAATCCCTTGATGCCTACCTATAACCTCAGCAGACTGTGTTATGACCACATTTCAAAGAGCTTTCAGTTTGTATTTTAATTTCATGTGCAATTTATCTGAACAATAAGACAAACACTTTACTTCTTCTCGTTTATCTTTACTTTAAAATACTTCAGTAGTTAAATCGCCATGTTCTCTCTCTGACCAGCCAAGCGTAACCACAACATGCACTCTTGATAAAGCCAATTATTTTGACCAACGGAAGATAAATTAGGTCATAATACTATGAGGTAATTTGACAGTCGGAGACCCAAGATTTTACAGAGACTTATATTTGGTTTGCTGATCTTGCCTGGTGTGAAGCATAGGAATCTAATCTCATTCACCAACCAAAGTAACATTTGTTCGATTTCCAAGAGTCGAATTTATGAATCTTGGGGTTCGAGATACTACAGTGGTCAGAATGAGCACTAAACATCAAAAGCTTGAAAAGATTGAAGTTGGACCAAATGATTGTAACTATGCTTCTGGTACCACTAGCACTTCAATGGTGGACAGGTAGTCTCAACGAGGTAGCCAACTATTACTCTCATCATCTGGAACTTCATATACTCGTCTTTTCTACTTGCGTCAATTTATTTGAAGATTGAATGATGTCACGAAATTATATTTGACTGCTTCATAATTAGGTGATTCGTTTCCAAGTGCAATGAATGAAGCACAGCAGGCCTGGCCTTGCTTATAGGAACATTAGTCTCATCAAGATATAATTACATGAAATTCTGATTAGCTCATTGATCATATATAAATCAAGTATTATAGCCACAGCCACACTTATCTGAGGACATGGTCACAGAAGTAAAGCCTTTTCTTCATTATTATCAAAATAAAGAAATGTTCGAATTCCAACACATTGATCACATATAACACGAGAATAATTGAGCATTGGAAACATTAGCCTTTCTCTATTGGTTGTTAATTAGTTCATTGAAGCACTCGTTCACAAAATCCTTATCTTATATAAGCCTTATTTAATGGTGATTGTCAGTACACAACATATTACTTGCTCTCAAGGTCATAATATGGGATAGGTGTTCCATTACTAGCCAAGGATTTAATACTGTGAACAAAACCTTCCACAATGCAAGTAGGATCTTGCCCCTTTTATACAACATGATGTGAGCAACATTTAAATTCAAGCAAATTTCTTCCAGAGATCAGATCATTCTATAGCATGTGCTGCGAGGGAATGCACGTGCGAAAAAACAGATAAGCAAGAACAGGATGCTTCTAACATGCTCGTAAATATGAAAGGTACATTTATGTACAAAAAATCTATCAAGTGCAACACATGTACTTACCTAATTGTTATCTTAAATAGTATGATGACTAGCAAATGGAAAGACAAAGTGTGCACACATATCCAAGACTTACGCACCTTCTTGGATTCCATTAGTTCCAGACGCCCTGATATCCGAACATTTGGACTTGAATGCCTCAGCTAACATCCTATTCATCAGAACTTTGCGGTGATTCATGTCAAGTTCCTTCTTTTTAGAAAGATATTCTGCCTCCATCTCCTTAAGTTTCAAATCATACTTCCTGCGAATTTGTGCAACAATTTCCTCTATCTCCTTGTTGCAATCAGATTCCAGACCAATTTTCTGCTCAAAGAAATGTGAATTTACAATTATAAGAATATTGGACGTTAAATTTCATGAAGAACAAGTGGAACCTCTCATGAACTAAACATAATGTCAATAAGCAACTCACTGCATCTTCACGTGCTTTATCCATCTGGTCCATTTCCCTTTGTATTCTGTCCAGCTCATTCTGAAGAGGGTCTGAGTGCAATTTCAGAGGCGTTCTGGGTTGGGCCATTGGAAATGGACTCTGTAATAGCTGAGTGTTACTTTCCACAGAAATGGATGCAGTTGAATTGCCTGAGACCTGTGCCACCATCCTACTGCGAGGAATGCTAACTGCAGATTCTGACATTGCTTGATTAGGAGGCATAGCAGGGTTGTCATACACTTGTGTTGACTGAATATGAACAGCTAGATTAGAAGTCTCTCCCACCCCCTGAAGCAGAGTTGCAGGTCCACTGACTAGAGCTAAATCATGTGAACTGTGGTTACGGGGCTGATCTTGTGGCTGTGGAAGCACCAGAGGCTCCATATCTGCTGCTCCAGAGAAAGATGATGTAGCATTACAAGTACCAGATGATAGAGATTCAGTTTGTTGAGAAGCATCATGTTGCTCCTTGTCGGGTGCAATTCTCACTTGCATACTGGTGGAAGGGGAAGTAAAATCATCTCCCAACTCCTGGTCAGGAAAGTCGTGTAATGAACAAAAAGAAAAATCACAGACATTTATAAAACTAAAGCATCCTCTCCAGCCTTTATGAGAAATTATTAGTCCTATGACAAACTACTCCACTCTTCAAAAGCATTAATGAAGCAGCAACGGCATAGATCCACACATCTTTGCCATGCGTTCTTATGAAGACTTGAGTATTTATAGGTAAAGGAGGGTGGCTATCAACATTATGGAAATCGCAGAAAGACTTACATAATAAGATGATGTGAAAGCACCCTCGGCATTATGCTGCTCTTCATCGGCTGCATTTCTCTCTTGCATGCCAGTGGATGCTGCATTACAATTAACTCTCGACTCCTCTTCAGGTAAGGTCTGTAACAGAGATATACAGAAAAGCTGGTCATTTATACCCCGAAGCCTTTATGAGAAACTATTTGTACACTGAGACTGCTCTGCTCTTCATGAATGCTAATGATGCAGAGAAGTCATCTGTCCAAATCCTGGTGTTCAGGCATTCATATTGAGAATCAAGTATTCGAAGGGAACAAGGATGGACATCAGCAATACTAAGAGCATTAATAAAAATACATGAGGAGACCACATAAGAAGCAACCTCAGCATAATGCTGCTCTTCATCAGCTGCATTTCTCTCTTCCATGCCAGTGGATGCGGCATTACAATCATTTCTTAACTCCTGGTCAGGCAAGGCCTGTAACAGACATTGGCAATCATAGCGTATTAATTTTAACATACCCTCAAGCCTATAAAGGAAAATGTTTGTTCTGCGAAAAATTACTCTGCTCTTTATAATGCCGACAAAGCAAAGAAGGCCTACAGCCAATCATGGTTTCCACTTTCCAGGTATTCATGTAAATAATTGAGCATTCCAAGGAAAAGTGGGTGTAATATGGTCGAGAGCATAGAAAAACATACAAGATAAGATGGCATGGAAGCACCCTCAGCATTTTGCTGCTCTTCGGCAGGTGCATTCCCCTCTTGCATGATGGCTGGTGTGGGGTTACAGTCATCTCTCAAATCCTGGTCAGGCATGCTCTATATAAACATAAAAGAGTCACTTTTACAACGAAGCCATTATGAAAAAATAATTTCACTAGGATGAAAAAAGAGAAAAAAACTCCACTCTTTATGCATGCCAATAATGCAGCAAAGGCATATGTCCACATCATCATTTTCAGGCATTAATATCAAGAACTGATTGAGCCAAGGAACAATGGATGAATATCAACTTTCTGAAGAGCATAGATTAACATACATGATGAAATGTCATGGAAACAACCTCAGCATCATGCTGCTGTTTACTGGGCACACTTTTTTCTTGCATGCTGGTGCATGCGACATTACAATCATCTCTCGACTCCTCATCAGGTGGGGTCTGTAATAATCAAATAGAAAAATCATGTCACTAAACCCTGAAGTATTCTCCGGCATTCATGAGAGAATACTGTTCTATGAAAAAGCTAATTCAATCTTTATAAACACTAAAAATGCAAAGAGATGTCCAATAATGGTTCTGAATTTATTCATGTCAAGAACAGATATGCAAAGGAAACAAGGATGGATATCAACTTTGTCAAGAGCATATATAACAAGCATGATGAGATGATGTAGAAGCAACCTCCTCATTGTGTCGCTCTTCATTGGGTGCAATTCTCTCTTGCCTGCTGGTGGATGTGGCATTACAATCATCTCTGAAATCCCGGTCAGGTAGCATCTGTAATAATCAACAGAATAGATCATGTCCTTTATCAAATTTCAGTGTACCCTCCAGCATTTACAACACACTATTTGTTCAACAAAAATTCATGTCATTTACCAAATTTCAGCATACAGTCCAGTATTTACTCTTTATGGGACATGTCCACTAATGTTTTCAAGGATTGATTTCAAGAATTGAGTAAACTCTAACAAGGATAATATCAACACTGTCGAGAGCATAGATAAGCATACACAGTGAGATGACATAGAAGCTCCCTCGGCAAAGGCACTTGATGGCACCACTTTAGTTGACTTTGACTGATTAACCAAGGCAACTTCATGAGGTCTATCACTGGGATGGACATCCCCGAGTACTTCAGGTTCAGGTCCATTGCATAATTCCTTTTGTGATATATGTGGATCTGGAGAGATCATATCGTCCAGTTCAGCTGACACACAAACATTCTCCTGCACCTCTACCGCAGCTGGCTCATCAAGTGCTTCCTTTCTTGAACCACCAAGAATCTGATCACCTGAGGAGCAAGCATTCAGAGAACTACTATTCTCCAGAGCATAACCAGTGGCTCCGACCTTGTCTCTGTCATCAGGCACCATTAATATCGATTGATTAACCAAGGCAGCTTTATGAGGTCCATCACTGCAATGGAAATTATCAACCACTCCAGATTCAGATCCATTAGGTACTTCCATTTCCGATACTTGTGGACCTAAAGATCTTGAACTCTCCAGTACATTCGTTAAATGAATACTCTCTTCCGCCTCCACTGGACACAGCTCATCAGTTGTTTCCTTTCTTGATCCATCAGGAATCTGATCCATCAGCATGCAAGCATTCATAGTGCTAACATTCTCTGGAGAATAGCTACTGGTAAAATCACCTTGTGAACTAAAAGGAAGATTCTCTTGAGAACAGGGATTTAGAGAAACAGCACTCCCTTGGTCGTCTGTTGGTATTCCATTAGCACATGGCTGCACCTCTATAGAAACTTTTCCTGAAGCCACAGTACACATCTCATCATTGTCACTGGCGATCCTAAGTGGAAGGCAGTCCTTTTCAGCATGGACAATTGCATCAGCACTTTGGTCCAACATAGGCCTTGATAAAGGGTTTGCACTATTAAGTTGATCATGACAATTGGAACTTTCCTGGCCATGCCTGGCTTCAGGCAGCTTATTCAGCAATTGCCCTCGCATTGAGCACCTGTCTCCCTGTACTAGAGAAGGATCCTGCTGAAATCCATTTGCCAAAGCCAGACATTCAGTCTCAATTTCTTTGAGGCGCATTGCCATCTCACGTGAGCATTCTTCAATTTTTGTAGAGTACTCCATCTCCAATCTCTTCAGCCTGTCTATTTTTGTCGGTTCACCATAATGCAAACGGACAATTGCAGCTTCCATTTGATGATTTTTCTCCTCTATCACCTTCTGTGCCTCATAGTCTCTACATATTTCGTTCTTCCTCCTTTCTAGATCCAGCAGTATCTGTTTCTGGTTCTGAATTACTCTGCCACTTTCAGAAATATCTCCCAATGTCAATCCAAACTCATCCATCAATTTAGGACTAGAAATGACCTCATTACTGGAGGACCCCTGAAAGGTACAATCTTCAATCTCTACTTTTACAGTTTGGAGGCAAGGCATAGATGGCAGGGGCGGCATCACACCAGATTGCTCTATCTCAAGCACTTTTTCTTTCAATTCTCCACATTTCAAGAAACCGACCAGTAAGTTCTTTCTACGGTGGAGAAACATTTTCTTTAGACGTCGCAACATCAAATACACATGATCTGCCTCTTCTTTCTTGCACTGGTAGTTCAAATGCTTTTTTGCAAGCTCAAGAGATTCCGTGTGATCTATTTTTTCCTTTGATAAAGAAACTGCAGTCCAACACTGGATTTTAACAGGTTCAAGAGTAGACTAGTTAATAGGAGTAAGTACACACAATAGCACTGAAGCTGCCGCCATTAATAATGAATTTTTTCATTTCTTTATTTAGGTATGCAACAGCGCATAGATAGTGAAATTTTTTATCAGGCCTAACATAGAGGATTAAGAGTTGAACTTAGCTATTCTTCAGCGTTTAAAGACCAAGAAATAATCTGACATGCAAATGAAAGGATTTCTCTATGTTCTACTGATATCACAAGCAAAATGCAAAAGGTCTCGCTCGTAATTCAAGTTAAGACATGCTCAAGGAATAAAACAGCAATAGCCTTTAAGACAAGATATAAGATTCAAAAGATACAGCTATTAAAAGTATCCAAGCCAAGAGAAAATCTCACGCAGCATAAGGAGCAAATAATCAGCCAGAAAAGGTAATAATCCAACTTTCAAACGGTAACTTGGTTAGAAACCCATCAAATCCATGGTAAAACCATGCTATCAGCTATAAATGGCAATCAGATAAGAAAGAGGCACACAGCAATGGGCAACTATTTCTCCAGGGTTGGACAGAGAGTTCCTCCACCCAAGCTTTCCATTGACGATAACCTACTCTAACTGTCACTGACGTATGACTTTAACTAACTAATCTGAAGCCTGGTTGGGAAACTTTCCTCCAAAAAACAGATCTTTTTTTATGTGATACAAGGGAATTTAGTTACAGTCACATGTCAGTCAGAGTTGACTATAAAACCACTGATAAAACACCTAGTTGGAAGAACTTTCAACAGAATGTGGGCTTTGTTTCAATAATCATAGAGGACATCACAAAAGACAGAGTAAACAAAACCAAAAGCACCTTAATCTTAAATTCACATCAATGTTTTAACTGAAACACACTGATTTATTATGAATGGTTTGTGAAACAAAAGAACTTGGAAAAAGTAATATTCTAACCAGAGCTAACTGGAAAGCTTGTAAAATACTCGCTGGTTCCTGGCTGACATGATGATTATTGATTACATAATCAAGGAAGATATCAGCCATACCCTTGATATTGTCCTGGACATAAAGAAAGTTAGCATAGTGTAGTAATTGGTAATGGTAAAAAAGTTACGATAACACTCACAATACTGATATTCAGAAACTTGGAATCAGCTTGATACCATGATAACACCCATGACTTCACAGCATTAAACTCAGGATCCATAATACAGTGGGGTACTACACTAGTATACTACGGAACTAGATTATGCTAGCCACCATTTATCTAGCATCAATAACAAACAGCACCATTCTACAATCAACATGAGAATCAAAGGAGCCAATAATGAAAATAAACTATTTACTGAAGCAGGTGACACTTTTACAGATCGGACACACGAGCCCAAATGTTGACATTGTTGAAAGTATTTTATTGGATGCTTGAAACAGTGTTTTTCACCTTTACAGGATTATACAGTGAGAAAGAATCATGTTTAGACTGTCCAAACAACCAATTGTCCTCAGCAGCAGGCATACCTATGTAACCCAGTCTTTTAAAAAAACAAAACAAAACAAAACATCTTGCCTAACAAACAAGCTGAAAAATTGGGGCACATTAACAATAGAATCATGTTTAGACTGTCCAAACAACCAATTGTCCTCAGCAGCAGGCATACCTATGTAACCCAGTCTTTTAAAAAAACAAAACAAAACAAAACATCTTGCCTAACAAACAAGCTGAAAAATTGGGGCACATTAACAATAGAATGAAGCAACAAAGGCTCACTCAACATGCTCCCCATTAGTAGAAAATTCCTTTTCTGGTGAGAAAAAAACCATACCGATAAATTTAGCAAGTCACTAAGTCTCAAGATTTCCGGTTTCAGCAAAAGATGGAGGCTCCTCTGTGCATCACGCAACTTTCTTCCCTCATCAGAGTCAACCATTTTACCTTCAGGTATAGCTGCCAAATCTTCTCCTCCAAGAGATTTAATTAGTGGCAGGGAATTCCCTGAAAAATGTTGTTTGGAAATGTAAAGAGACTAGGAAATCTAAGTTTGCTTAACAAAATATATTATACCATGAAACAGTTAAGAAAATAGAATCCACTGCAGTTGCCACAAATGTAATTGAATTTACTCCTTTGCAATAGGATACCTTCCTTGTTAGCAGCAACCTTTTTCTCCCCATCTATTCGCTGCTTCCTAGAGGACAGGGATATGCTATTATTTATCAACTTCTTGCGTTTCTTGTCCACATAATTACTGTCAGACTCAACTTCTTCTAATATATCGACATTTGATTGAACCCGCTTTCTGTTCCTTGGGGTTGAACCAGACAAATATTTCCAGCAAGGATGCTTTCCTTCCAATAACTTTGTCCAGAAAATATGTGGTAAGTCTTCAGCAGTGGACTGAATATTCAACTCGCCAACCAAAGGAAAATCCGTGCAGTAAGTTCCTGAAATTTGCTGCGCTTTGACAATGACAGATCTGCTCTTAACACTGTTCTCATTCTGGGGAAGCAGAGACAAAAACTCCTGAACCACAGACTTTGCAAGCAATTCATCAGACAATACCACAGAAGACGCGCTAGAGCTGCCATGGAACTCATCCAATCTACACATTAGATATGATGCTCCCCACATGAGTAACATGTGGCTAGTGCTTCGACTTACATTTTGCAGCTTGCTTTCAAGGTGTATGCCTTGCTTTGCACATATCAAAGCCTTTTCTTCCACCGTAAAGGACAAATACAAGCGGAGTACTTTTATTTGGACTTGAGATTCAATTGTTAATTTCTGCAAATTTCTAATGTCACTAGCAGGATTCCAGTCGCTATCAAATATAATCACCATATCAACAGATGACAACTTGATGCTAGCATTACAGGCCCGATTCTCCAACAAAAACACAAATCTTCCCAGCTCCTTGTCATTAAACTTATTTAATGCAGCCTGTTTATTCCGAGGGGCAATGCCACCATCGACACGTTCATATGAATCTGCACCAAATCTCTGACGTAAAAAGTCATCCAAAATATCTCCAGTTGAATCTCTTCCTGAGCCACCAATGGACTGCCAACCAAGAAAATGGGAAAATGGTCACTATCAGTAACTCACTAACATAAGCAGCAAAGACAAGATCAAAGAAGGACAGGGTTAAAGCTCTTGGGGAAATTATTGAAAATTTTGCAAATTTTTTGGGGAATCTCCTTTTTAAATATCCCATTATTCCTGCTTTTGATGAGAATAACTGATCAAATAGGATTTACGATACTTGGCCTCTGTTCCAGTATTTCGTTATCAAAGGATAACTATTTAGAAGAAAATTTTCCTTTTTCCATGAGGTAAGCATAAGTGAAAACCGCACAAGTATATACTGTTCCCGATAACATTTTAGAGACAATCTTCTATGTTGATTTACAGACCTGCAATTACACTAGTCTATTGACCAGTCATCATTATCCATCCAGGGATGAAACCAATTCAGATAAGCCCATTGAACCCAAAACACATCGAGATAAATGCTTTTGTAAGTTAAATAGATTCTACCAGCCCATAAGGTCCCTACAGAAAAGCAGGATTATTCTATTTTCTGGTGTTGGGTGGTTGGGGTTAACAGAGTTTAAAGATTTTGTCAGGGTTCAGAAAAATTCAACATCCTCACCTGAAACAGTATAAGAACTTTCAGGTGCTGTTTCTTTAACTCCAAAAGCAACCTATCAAGAAGCTGAAGTTTCCCGCTAGCTTTTATTCCAACATCCAAGTACTCGCTTTCCTGAAGATCTTTTGTCAACAAGCCTTGAAGAGATGAATCGACATTGTATGGATGATTACAACACTGTCCAAAAAGGCACCATATTAACAAAATTAAAAACTTAAAGAGTATCGAAATCTAAAAGAATAGCCTTTTGGTGTTATCACCACACCTTCTGAGAAATTAAATTCCATATCCATGCAAAACTTACAAGTGAGAGCTCTACCATATGATCTTTAATGGATGCGAAATCTTGAGAAAGCTTTCAGACACCCAAAAGCTTTATCAAAATTTACAATTTGCCATCAGAAGCCAAAACTGAGATTCTTAAGAGCTCCTGAAGTATCATGCCGCTTGGCTGGTAATTTGTGTTCATGAATCAAATTTGAATTATCAATTCATCATGTTTTCGTTGAACATGGTTAATTTTAAATTTACAGTCCTCGAATTTATCAAAATTACTTTCATTAAACTGTCAACCTGTGTCAACTAGTTTACGCCCGCACATCCACCCAAACAATCTAACAAACCATAGCTTTATACAAAATGTTTTTCTTTAGAGGAAAATAAAGAAGTTTATAACACTTTGCACTCGCTGATTGGTTTGATGGATAGACACATGGTCCACTGGCCATTGGGAAATGAATAGAAAGATCCAAATTTTGAATTGAAGAACTAGATACAACACAGCATACAGCAGTAAATCTTGCTGTTCAAGGGCAAGCTGTCCTTAAAACACTGAAGACAACATACTGGCTCAACAAATCTCTCAACTTCATAGAGTAGACCTTGTCATTCATTTTTTGCTTCACTGATGCTGAAAGTATACATAATACATTGGCATACTTAAAGCAAAGCCACTAATTAGAGAAAAATTGACATCAAGTCCAAGAGGCAAAATCATCAGATTTGTCCTTCCAACATGTCAGTCCCATTTTAACAGGATAAAGAAAACCTAATGCATCAAGAAATTGAGGAAAACAAGGTAAAGAAACCAAAAGATTCTTGAGCTTGCAATATGAAATCAGGGCCTCAGAGTTCTCATTCATTAGAAAAATACTAACCATAGTCCAAAAGAAAAACTAAGTGACCAGATACAACCATAATGATAACACCAATTGAATCGAGGACACCAGTCCTTCACATCCCAAAATAAGGGTAAGATGCTTGCATTCTGTAACATGGAACTAACACGGAAAAGATCTTAATAGAGAGAGGAAGTAAGGCAGACATTCTCAACCAAAAATGACACGTCAAATGCAAAAACTAAAGTACATATGCAACATGAGTGGGCAAAGCCTAGCCGTGCACTGGATAACACACCATATCATGTTATGCAAAAAGCTGGGTGTCTGCAACAAATTCCCCTTTCTTTTTTTAGAAAGTGTTTCAGAACTATAAAAAGTTGAACAGCCAAAAGGGCAACAAACAATGAATTGCAGAAAGCAGGAACCTTTGAGTGTTCGAAGTTTAATATCACATACTAAGCCTTGATGGAATAAATATAATCATTGATCATCCAGAAATTGCGCAATAATGCAATTGAGAGAAAAGGTAAACCGCCAAACCTTCAGAGTAGAGACAAGGATATCACGCAGCACACCAACAGGGTCACCTTTTGATGATGAACAGAGCGACAGAGAATTTGAAAGTAGAGTAGCACAATACTGCTCAAGCTGCACATTTGATATTTGTGTTGGAACCCAGTACTCCAAAAATTTTGATGAATCTGTCTTGCCCTCAAATGCATTACAGCTCAACAGCTGCTCCTTCAGCTTTTGCACACTCTCATGAGAATGGGTTGCCAATGGATTCACACCTTCTTTGTCACCATGATTATCAAGCATGGAGACAATTTTATGGTACTCGGAAACATTTCCCTACAAAAATGGGTACCAGTAAGTAAGACAGCACATGGTGCTGCGTTGTAATATGTGTGCACTTAAAATATAAACCTCTGGTTTCCCATTAAAGAGGAGAAGCCTCATTTGGGTCTTTAGCTTCTTAAATTCTTCAAAAAAGGACAAAGTTCTGGCTTGTTGGCATTCATCAACAACCATTGCTTCCCACTCTATTCGTGTCAGAATATCCACATCCTGCAGAGAGATGGTGATAGTTCAGAGACATACCGACTCAGAAAAGGCAAGTGAAATTCTGTGCAGCAGGGTTTCAGTTTGCAAGGTAAACTGGAAATAGAGTCAAAATAATATCAAAGATGACACGTGAGAGATAAAATGAAGGAAAAAATAACAGAGCCGAGATATCTCAATGAAAAGATAGCTGCTATAGCCCTGCCCCTTCAAAGATAAATGCTAATTTCAAAGTAATTGACAAAACACAAGAGAAAATATAAACACCTCAACAATGGCCTCTGGAGGTGATATTAGCACTTGAAACACTATGGAAGCCCCTTCCTCGGAGAATTCCACGTTCCTAATACATCTACGAGCATCTTTGCTTCCATTGTAAACCACCACATCAACTGTTGGTGCCAGATGAAAAAACTCTGCATCCCACGTATGAACTAAGGTGGAAGGTGAAATGATAAGAAAAGGAAGACAGCCATCACATTCAAGCGATAAAATAAATGATGTGACCTTCGAAATGTGTTCCTGCAGGGCAAAAAGCAGCCTTATCAGCCATGACCACGTTAATTCATGATATACCACCAAGTCCAAAACAGCAGCAATTTTTTAAGTCATCTACACAAGTGCAACCATTTGAAAAAAAATTCTCTCAATGATCTACGCATACATAGTCCTCTCTCCATTTTTTCTTACGTGGAATTTCAGACTCATTGATGTTATCCATGGGTCTCGCATAGCTTTTACATAGATATAAATTGCAACCAGTGATCTCTCAATCTAAATAGAAAATAGAGTAAACAATAATGAGGACATTAAGTAAGCTCTTCCCCACTTGCTGCAGGAATGATGGAAGGAATAAAAAAGAAATGAAAGAAGAAAGACAAGAAATGAAAAGAGAGAGGGACACATGATAAAAAATTAAGTAGACAAGAAAGATTTTTTCAGCACATTCTACCTTTCTGATACCGTCTTATCCGACTAGCTGTGGCAAATTGGATGACACTCTAGACACCTCCTTATTCTATAAAGGTTCTACTATGCCATATGGCATACCACAGAGATCACCAGGAGGTCCGAAGAACAAAATATTTTTTACCTGGTCATCTACAATAGTAACACTACGGCTCCTCTTCCAACAGTCGAACAGCTTATCAATGGGATCTGCATGATTGTTCCCTGGTCCCAGGAAAACTTTAACTGGAAGCTTTGATATGTCATTCCTGGAACTTTTTTTTCTTTCTGGAAGCTGCCAAAAGCAGGTAATAAGTCAACAGCCAACTAATAAAAGAAAACAAAATAATCAGCATTTTATGAAACAACAGGATTTGATTGCATCAGCCAAAGTGAAAATATATACAGCATAGGAAGCAGATGCCCCTTATCCAGCTTTTCTTTTAATGCACCAGGTATCGTAAGTTTCATTTTTTCTATCCAAATCAGCTTTGACAATTGAGTAGAAACTTTTTAAGTACAATTCTTGGAGCATTACTTGTAATTCTAACACAAATTATTCTACAGTTCAATAAGAAAAAGGTGAAGAATTTCAGGAACTGACGAATATATATTCGTGCTTGGAAAGACTTTCTTTCAATATTGATCACCATCGCCTCCTTAATATTATAAAAATAAATCAGCATATGCTGGCAAAAGCCTCATAAACAGAACATGACTCTGTCATAAGAAACTACTCTGTCATAAGAAACTATCTTTTACGGATTTTTCGCTATTGGAGCACGATGCTGATAAAAGCTCATTACTAAAATAACAAGTGCTTTTTCAAACATTATATAATTACCTTAGTCGCTTCAACATTACAAGCTTCCATTGCTCTCTCAAGTCGCCTTTCATACTGTTTAACAAGGCTCTGAGCCTCTGAAGAGAGAAACACGGAAGCATTCTCTAGCTCCCATGAAGCATGCTCATAATCAAGGCCACACCATTTTACAAGCCATTGGTAACGACACATTGACACGTCAGTACCCTCCTCCAGTCTGTAACGTTCACCATGAAATTGAGGAGAAGTTATTGATCGCTTCAGCAGTAGACGCCTAGGTAAAGTCCACTCTGACTTCCATGGTACCACCTGAAGAAATAAAGACATTGCGAATAGCCAAAAAAGGCAAAAGAATAAACAAACTACTGAATTATCTCAGATTTAGGATAATCACCTCGGCAACTTAACGAGTGTCATCAATAGAGATAATTTAACTACTTACCTGTTTTGTCTGAAGAAAAGTAGCAACTAGAGATGGGCACTGAGCAGCCACCTCAGCTTCTGGTAACCATCGATTGTGAAAATGAGCAAGTCCTTTGTATTTAACAAAAAATTGCTTCTGCTTTTGACACCCTGAGATTGTAACAACAGTAAGATTACTGAAAGGATACAAAACAAAACCGGGGTAAGTTAATCAAAAAGATACAAAAGGATATATAAATTAAGCAAAAAATGAATATCGCCCTATGATACTTTCCCCATACCATTAGGAGTCGATAGTTCCACTTCCCTGTAATTCCAAATGGACTCTACTCCTTCAGAGACTGAATAGGCACCATACTTCATCATCTTCCTAACACATGCAAAACAGTGCCAAACTCCTAAGGGAACATCTTTAAGAGGAGGGTCCAAACATAAAAGATGGTAGTTTTTTTGGCATCCAGCTCCATTGCAGCACCTGAAAATTGCATTTACAATTTCAGAAAGCACCATGCCAGACTACAAGCCCTTCACATATGTTATACTGCATTTTGAATTATACTATAAAAACAGTTCAGAGAGTAGATTTTGAAGAGGACGAGAACTGATCATATCAGCTAACGCTTGAAGATATATTAGAGCCCAGGAAAATGATTCTCAACTACCATTGGTTTCTATTAGCACAGCTGACAGAATGGCAAATTCAGCTACCTGCTTTCTGCTCGTGTCTATGGGCAGTAAGGAATGAATCATCTCATCCAAATGTATATCGTACTAAAATGTGTTGCCAAAGATGTATTACTTTACAAAACTACAAGATAAAAGCTCCTCAGAAACTGTAATAGAGCAAAACCAATGCAATGAGAAAAACCCTTGACCAAATCTAAGGAAATGAATCAGCTTCAAACTCTGTTATTACTAAAGCAAACAAGGATACAGTCTTAAAGTTAAACACTATAAGTGGGGCAACCGTAATAGTTATCATGAATATTTTGACAGATAATAGTCATAGCAAGCATTCCTTGTATGAAAACTTTGTCTAGCCACCTGCTGTTTTTTTTTTTTTTTTTGATAGGTGCCACCTGCTGTTTTGATCATCATTCATCCTTTAAAAACATATATTAAACTGAAAAGAACCCCCAAAATTTGCACATATCTCAGTTTAATGTTTTTGAAAGTATATAGAAAGAAAAATGACTGAGAGCATATTTCTCAGCATACAGGGAGTATAAACAGATAACCTAAAACAAGCTCATGACAATAAAACAGAGCAATGAGAAGCACTGAAGAGGACACAGGGTAAAGTGATTATGTGATCAATCGCACAGTACACAAATATTACTATGAAGTAAGGGCACAAAATATAGCAAAGTGTAAAGGATTTCTCACAAGAGCTTTCCCCCAAGCTTGCAGATAAAGCATGTACTCTGTCCACTTTCTGCATCCATATTTACCAACACATGCAAGTTCTGTTTTTCACCAAGTTCCAAGATAACAGTGGCTTCAGGCTCCCCACTATCCTAACATGACATTAACAAAGACAAGCATACATAATGCCAAGGTCACTGACATCTAGAGAATAAATAAAGTTAAAACAGAAAAAGACCAAAATCCACTTGGTGAATAGAACAGAAATGTTACAGGGTCAAAGGCAATTTCTCGCCGATAACTCAGATGTACTGCAGGCTTGTCATATAATCATTCCAAGGAAAGGAACCAGATGTAAAATATAGCAGACTTTAATACCTTTTGCTCTTTGAATGTATACCATTTATCTGGTTAGAATTGCGCTCTGCAGAGGTGACAATTCGACATCCAGCCATGGCTGAGTCATTGGGAATCAAGTTAGCTGAGTCGCAACATTTATCAGGGACATCTTCTTGAGCCTTTTCTAAACAAGCATGACCATCTAAAGACCTTCCATTCCTGATAAATTCCATTAATTCTGACTGCTTCTCCAGGGAGGAATACTTGTCTATCCTTCTTGATTCATAATCTGCATCTGCCAGTACTAATTATGAGTTGAAAATACAAAGACATCATGATCTGGAGAAAAACATGTTTGCATCATTAGACTCATTACCTTTTTTGGTAGAATGGCTGTTTTTCCCGAGGCAGGTGTTTTCCTCATTTTGTTTTTCCACTGTTTGTGTCATGGATTCGGCACCATCTTTAATCTTTTGACTATAATCACTACAATCATTGACTGCATCAACTTCCACTGGAACAACAGCCCCAGAATAGTTGTCTTCCTGCTGAAAGGACTTGTTTGGACCAGTCAACTCCTTACGACAATCTGCATGCCCAATGATAAGAGTCAAGTACTGATTAAGTAAGTTCCATAGATGCACAGATAAAACAAACTGCTACTGTTGCATATGCACTTACTTCTTAAAAGAAAAAAAAAAGTCCAGCTATACAAGGTTGAGGACAAGAAATGTGAATTCCACCAAAGATTCCACCAAAGAAATGATAATGTTAAGTTCAAAATAGAAAAATCCGCCACCCCAATTATTTTCTGCAATTTAACCCACTGGAAAAGAGAAAAGTTAACTCAAAAAACTTGCTCATTATGATCATATATGTCGAATTGGAATCTCAAATACAGAAAGCAACAACTATGAAACAATGCCCTCTTTAGGGCATCTAACCCACAGATTAATGAATGAGTTACACGTATTAATCCAAGAATAATTCCTGCATCAACTACACAAAGAAATTATAAAATTTTATACTTTTAATATGAACCAAAGAAAGTTGACCAATGCACAATATTTCATAAATATTTAGCACGTGACAAAAGCAAATGTGGTATAACAACAACGAGATCTTGTTCAACAGATTGTCCAAAAAACCTTTTAATAAATTATTTGAGAATGCATAATGACCCCAGCCACAGTACCTATATGAAACTTTCATACGGATGGTATAACGGAGTCATTGTATTTCTTATAGTTTCACCACATCCATAGATATAACCTTCATAAAACACGCGATGATCTATTAACCTGCCTTGTTCATTTATCAGGCATTCATAGAACTACTAATTCCAGCAGAATGGGAAAACTTTAGCAAAACAAAAGATCATTTACCTGATACTTTATCCTTCTTTCCTGATTTCCTAAATGATGCTCTAAAAGCATGGGTACTCAACTTCCCTCGCTTCATCTGAGTAGAAGCTGGTTCTTCATCGTTACTTTTGCTAGATTCCTTATCTTCCACCTCCAATTGTTTTACATTATTCTCTTTCTTTTCCATTTGATTTTGCCTATCGGATGACTCGCACCTTCTAGCAGACTTGTTTAATATTGGAGAATCTGAGGAAAGCCGCAGCTTCTTGCATCTCTCAGACCTTCTCACTGGACTTGGCGTCCTTTGTCTCTTGACCTTCTTGGGATCCTTAGAAACTGAAGTAGGTGGTGTTTGCTTCTCAAGTCGCTCTGACTTTCGAGTAGTCGGAAAGCTTTGGCCCATTGTTTTCTTGGATGATGACTCCCTTGTTGACCTTCTCAGTCCATATGAATCTGATGCAGAGTGTGATGTACTCGATCCCTTACCACCACTATGCACATTGTTTGTACATTCATCCCTAATTTTGCAGCCGGATCGAGTTTGATTTACCATAATTTTATCTACAAATCACCAAATATCACCACAATTCATTTATCCTTTCACGAAAACTTCACTTAAACACTTATCATAAATCTTATGCGCCTCATAGATGCTTCAACATGTCCTTAGGAATACTCTTTCAAAATCTTTATATAATTCATAGAGCTAATAACAGAGTTTCCAATCCCCAAGATAATCAATAAAGAGCGCCTCAAAGTTCAAATGTTAAAGTATATTAGATGGACAACCCAGAATATACACAGAATTTAACTATTCTTATGATATTCATGGACTCTGCTGCCTGAACATTTACAACATATATAGCTGTTAAGTTCAACAACATGCATCCCTAAAGAGTTTTCTTTGTCGAAACCTTAAAGAATTGAACAGTGGCACTTGTATTGTCAAAACAAGAGTAAATCAATAATGCTTCATGGAGCACAAAATTTTCCCCACTTTTCAAAATCCCATTCTTTTGTTTCATTTGTCACACCCCAATAACCAAAGGAACCATAACGATCCACTGCTATCTTTTCTTTCTCATTGCATTCTCTAGGCATCCAAAAAGCATGATATGTACACAGACGCTTCTAATATGCATGTCTTTTCATGTTTTTAATGATTGTTAATGACCACCCTTGACTAGGCCCTATTTTGTTTCAAACCACTGACATCAAAGCAATCCAAAATTTGACACAGGTCAGATCACCAGAAATACAAGGCAGAACTCAGAAAATGTCGAATTTCTAGAAGAATTATAAAAAGAATGCCGCATCCCAAACCCCAAGACATACAATGAAAAGATAGAAATCCACCAAACATGAAGTACCTTACATGTATAAATGTAGCACATAGACAATCATTAATTACAACTGTTCTGGCCTAGACACAGCTGTAAGCCCTTTACTATTAAAGACATGCCAAGAAAAACTTGAACCTTAACATCCAAAAATTCTTTTTAGAATCAAACAAAGGGACAGTTTGGAGTGAGCTTTTACCATTTACTTTTGACCTTTCTGTAATTTTTTCAAATTTTCCAGCTCATGGAATTTGACACAAATTTAGCACAAAACAAAACATTTGAATAAATACAAAGATTAACATATAGATCTGCATATACTTTTTTCATTATTTCATAAAGTTCAATAATATTTAGAGTTTTCTTAGGAAAGTCAAGAAGTAAATTTTCGTTTGAAATAAGACAGAACAATCGCAACCTTACTTTAAAAATAAGGAAAGCATCCCATCGTAAAACTAGCAAAGATGCAAGAGAGATATGTTGTAATCTAGAGGCAACTAACTGCTCAACTTCCAAGAATTTCAACGCTCAAATCTTTTTAGTTCTTTCAGTTTGTCACACGACTGACAAAAATTTGGGCAGATCTTTGGACACATTGATTTTGCAAATGAGAAAAGGTCTCCAACGAGCTGTGTTTTACATCAAGTAATACCTGGAGTCAACTGGTACAAGAACAAGGTATCATTGATACCCTGGCTTACCAATCAACCTTGAAGGTAAGCTCCAGGGAGCAACACAGTAAGATATGCAATGCTTGACCACGTACAAGCCTTTCTGCTGGATTCAACTGCAGAAGTTAAGTAATTAGGCTTCCTCCGTGGCTTCTTGCTTAGTTGTGTCTCACTGGGAAAAGAAAAACTTGATTGTTCTAAGGTTGAAAAGCAGGGTCTTAGATAGTATAGGTGATCATTCCAAGGAACATTGTAATATATTTTGGCATCAAAACCCAGTGCCCACTATATTTAAAGCACGAGATTGAATAAGACTTTGGTTTCAAAGACAAGTACAGCTACTCTTCCAACCAGTCACAGTTTCCAAGGTTGACTTGTATGTGCTTTGCTAAGGGATAGATTGGACTTTTGAAACTTAAACACATATCCAAAGCACATGAGCCAAGGTAATTGGAAACACACATAATGCACTTACTCAACTCAAAGCAAAGAACTGGAGAAACGAAAACAGCTTCTAGGTCTTTTGATCCCCCTACAAACTTCTTCCCTTGGAGTTATATCGAAGAAATCTAATTCCAACATGACGGTGGAAAGCGCTGCAATCGCAGGATTCACTAAGAGACAAGAGAATCTATAGACACAAAAAGAAAGATTTGATCGACCCAAAGTATGTCCCCTAAAGTAACATGCAGACGCAAATCTAATGATTTGCATGCAAGAATTTTCAGTCACGACCATCAGCTTACTGAGAAAAAAACAAAACAAAACCCCTAAATCTCCACGTTAAGTCATTCAGGTCGCTCAAAGCCCACGCCAAATTCCCCAAAAACCCAAATGCACAAGCCAAATTCATCTCTGCGACCGTGACCCAGACCTAATCGCAGCACGGCGAACGACTTCAGACCCACACCCGACGGTCCCACAGATCCGCGAGCGCGCATTGACAGAAAAACTCCAACCGCATGGACCAATGCGGGAAGGTGTCCGAAGTCAGAGGTGAAATCGAAGCCCTCGACGCCACACCCCGAAGGCTCCGACGGAGGAGACTTGGCGCCACCGAGCCTGAGAGAGAGAGAGAGAGAGAGAGAGAGAGAGAGAGAAAGGGAGGGAGGCATTACCTGCTTCGGAGAGAAGGAGAGTCGCACAGGAGGAGTTGGATTTGCTGCAGAACGAGGAAGATCGCGCGCCCCGGAAAGAGCGAGCGAGACTGTCCGTCGAATTCGACTTCGTCCGGTGCGAAAGGCGGTGTCGTGATATATAACGCATTTTTCGCTTTTTTGCGGCAAATGTGTAAATAAGTGATAGAGACCACTATGAACTTGTCAATTCACAAGGTAAGCCTCGAGTCGCTATCAAAAGTCGCAGTCTCTAATACTATCGAGACACGCTTAGAGACACGCTTTCGAGACACGCTTTGTTAGAGACCGTAATATAAAAAATAAACCAAAAAAACATAATAATATATTTTTACTTTTTTGAAGGTATTTTTTCTATTGATAAAAAATATTTTTTTTTATTATTTTGTTTTCCGTGAAACGAATGCTGCCTTATCAGAAAATACATAAGCAAAGCAAATATAAGCCAAACCGAGCATTGATGAGTCAATAGAGTTAGCAATTTCTGTCATGTTTTCATCGTCATCTGGTCAATTCGGATTCGAATCTTGTTCCGCCACAACGAGCTTGTTAGTCGCATCATTATTTCAGCTCAAATCATGCACATATATTATTCAACTTATTACGTAATGAGATAAATGAGGAATATGAAATCTTTTGCTATATAGGGTAATCGTAATATATCGTATATCCATATATGTACGAGTATTCAATAAAGTCACAAAATGTACCTACCATATTGAGCCTTTCCTTTTATAAAAGTTGTCGAAATTTAAAACATGATTTTTTATTTGATTTTAAATTACTTTTCAAAAAAAATTCACTCTGGACATGTTTGGTAATGGATTCATTTCTCTATTTTTTCTGTTCTTTTATTTTGTAGAACAAGACAATAAAAATAAAAATCTATTTGTTCATGTCAATTAAGGTGAGTTTGATAACATTTCTATTTTGAGGAGTAATTTATGTTCAAAAATAGTTTTTTTCTATTTCCATTTCTTAAAAGAGTTTTTGAGGAGAAAAATATTTTTGATAGCTACACAATAATTTACATATGTGTGTAAAGCTCACCTTGATTATGTGTGTAAATTGAGAAAAGCTCTGAACAGGTTAAAGCAAGCACTAAGGGCAGTAAGATTGCTAAATTTGGTTGATTATGACCAATTGGATGGTTAGAGAACATGGCTCTCCCTCGCACGGTTCCAATTCCAGTTTTGATTGATGAGCTGGTTGATATGCCAGTTTAGCATCAATAGTCTATTCCTGAAATAAAAAAGAACATAAATGCATTTGTTACGACTCTAAAATTTTCATTCTCAATTTTCTCATTAATTATAATTGTTAATAGAAAATAAAAAAATTCATGTTAGATAAAAACTGGACTTTTGTGAGGATTTAATACTCGAAATATTTTAAGATGGTCTTAGAAAAATCCAATGTCATAGTTTATCAAAGATGGATGGCTGGAAATTGCAATTGAAAGTTTCATTATTTTATAACTCACAATATATTGATATGAATAGTAAGAGCGCACGTGGTAACCATTTTGTTTCTTTGTTTTTCTATTTTTTTGTTCTTAGTAGTAGGTTTTGAACAAAACTTTGTTTGGTAACGTAATTTCATTTTTCTATTTTCGAAACAAATTTATAGGCAAAAAATAAGTTTGGAACAGAAATGAGAAGTATAAATTTTTACTACTCTATTTCTGAAATGGAAATAGAAATAAAATGACTTAAAAGAAAAATTTTCATAGCACCCTCAAAACTCTCAAACTTGTGGCTTGCCACATCGACCTCGACCCTCGCCAACTCCGGCCACCTTTTCCTCCCGTCCTCCAACTCTTACCCAACCCGCCTTTAAGCTCTTCAAAATGTCATTCAACTCTCCATTACTAGTAAGAATAATCGCATCCAATCCATCTTCCTCCCATGCAATCCTCCCCCAATCATAGCCTCTTGTGTCCCCAACCTTGACCGCCACCAAACCATTTGACTCCAGGTCGCCGATGAACTCCAGCATCACCGGCAACTCCTCGATCTCGACCACCAAGGGGGGCAGGCAGAGGATTTTCCTCTAGTCACCTCACTTGAGTGAGTCCACGAATCCCTAGGGGCTCATGACTTGGGGATAGGGGCGTCCAATGTGTGGGTCGGGTCGGGTTAAAAATTGTTCCACTCATATTAACACATTTAACCCGTTTGGACCCATTGCTAAACAATACAACCCAACCCAATACATACCCGATCCGACTCATATAATTAAAACACTTTTATATTTAATTAAGTTTAGGAAAATTAGCTCAATGATTTTTTCTAGAAATATATTGTTAAAATAATTTTATGCTATACAATTTAGTTGATAATTTTTTTAATTTTTTTTTTTATATTTTGATTATTTTTTTAAATCTATTTGTATTGTTTTGCTTTTTCTTTGCCAATCGTCGGTCGACTCGCTAGATTCTAACGAGCTCAACTTCACCGACCTCAGGCGACGCTTGAAACTCATCAAGGCGATGTCGAGCTCGTTGGAATCTGGCGAGTCTCGAGCTGGGTGGCCTTGAGCAAGCTCGACCACATTGAATCTAGTGAGTCTCGAGCTTGAGACCTCGAGCAAGCTTGACCTCGCCATTAGATTCAACAAGATCAAGTTGGCATCCTCGCACCTTATGACCTGGCCTCTCGAGCTTGCTCGAGACAAGATTCAAGCTTTGCTAACCAAGGTTGAGCTTGAGCTCACTAACCTCAACAAGGCCCAAGCTCACCAATTTGGCGAGGTATCGGCCTCCTTGAAGTCCGGTGAGCTTGTCCCTCGCCTGTTGGCTAGTAACCAACTGAGAAAGAGGTAAAAGGGAAAATAAAAACAATCAAATTTTCTTAAAAAAATTAATAGTAATTAGAATATCATAAATTTTCATAGTCTAAAAATGACTTACTAATGACACTTAAACTAACTAATTAACTCATTTATGGCCAATATAGAACTCATTCAAAACCTATTAAATTAATATATGACTCATTTAAGACCCATTTAATCTTTTAAACTAACTCATTTTATGACTCATGTTATCTAATACGAGTTAAATTATAAGTTTTTGACCCATTTTGACATATTTACTTGGGGGATTAAGTCTTAATCTGTCTCAAATTAGGTCAAATCCTTGACAGGAGGTCAACATTTAGGAACTCGGAGTCCTAGCTGAGGGTCACAATGATGAAGGTATTATAGCAGTAGGCGGATGAGCGCGGCTTGGATGTCAGCAACTGGGGAGGAGAAAGCAAAGATACCGGCATGGGAGGTGAAGGCGCTAGTAGAGAAGGGCTCAAGTGCCGATGATCGGAGGTGGGACTTGAGGGAAAAGATAGTCTACGGGGTTGGACCCAGGAAGAGGGTGGGGGCACCATAGGGTGTGGCCTTTAAGAGCGAGAAGGCGAGAGAGTCTTTGCACGTAGTTTTGTGGCATAGTGAAAATTAACAAATAGAAAATTAACAAAAAAAAAGTCATAAATCCATTACAATTGTGTGCAACTAATTTTAATTTTTTTTATCAATTGAGTCATAAATTTTTTTATATTTATATCGATTCAATCATTTCAATCACTTTTGATAAGTCCGGATTGACGTGATAATTTTTAATGATATCTAAATTTTTTTCGATAATTTTTAAGCTTGAATGGAACTTCTTTTGAGACTGAGAATCTAAACATGCTAGTGATATTCAACTTCAAATTCAGCAAATATTTCCCCTTTTTGACATTTTTATACAGGGCAAGGGACGTGGTTTAGAGTACTCTTAATACATGTAGAGGCTATCAAATACTGGGATCCCGAATGTGGAGCTAAGAAACATGAATATGAACAAAAACTGGTCTGTAAACAGTATCCAATTTGACCAAAATATCAAACTTTGACTCAACAACAAACTCTCAAGATTTGTGCTTGAGCAGGTCTCCAAACACGTTGAGAAATTAATATCCATGCAAAGTTGCCTTAGATTGATCGGTTTCTTGGTTAGTTTGGTTCCCACCCAAAATTAGAAATCAGACCGATGGGACCGATTTTTTATTCTCTAGAATTGGGAATAGAACTGACTTATCCTGAAGTCAAATTGGTCTAGTCCAATTCCCGGATGTTTCAAGGAAATCGTTGGCTGGTGAGCTTGTCGGCCGTTGAAACCGAAGAAGAGGTTGAAGAGGGTGGCCAGGGAGGGTTTAGGATGGGAAGCGAACGAGTAAACAGGGGGTGGTGGAAAACAGAGAGGACGGAGATGAGGAGAAGGTGGAGATGACGAAGGTAACAGAAGCAGATGGCGCCACTCGCTCCACCACCGCCATTCGGTGTCGCTCTGGCACCCTCTCCCCCTTCTCTCTCTCAATGATAAGGCTTCGATTCAATGTGCCTTCCTCGTTACTCCTCGCATGTGGCCTCCTCCTCCTTTGGTTTTCCCCCTCGCTTGTCGCGGTTGATTCGACTTCCATGTCCGGCGTCGCCTTCGCCAACAAAATCAAATGACCGCCACCAAGCTTAATCCCTCGCAACCAAGATCCAAGTAGGACGACTTCGCAGACATGATCAACTGCGCGCTTGAGAATGAGCTCACCGAGAGCAACCCGAATGAAGGTTCTATAGTCCAGGCATTTGTTGTTTGCTGATATGGTTGGGCAAGGTTTCCAGAAAAGAGAGGGCGTATTGATAATGATAGTAACTAGTGAGAGATAGAGATTGGGGTATTAACGATTATGGTGTTTAGTGAGAGAGACAAAATGTACTGATGATGATGGTGAGTAGTGAGAGAGATGGAGGGTATTAATGATAGAAAATTCCCACCCTATAATCACATCCATCATTAGTTCCAACTTTATGGAATCGGAACCAAATTGATGATCTTAGGAACTGCTCAGAATCAAGTGGTCAATTCATGTTGCACACCCCTAGCCACATCCTCTAAAGGAAATGTCAAACGAAGAAAAGATAATCCAAAGGGAATAAAAACATAGAGAGATAAAAGCATGGATAAAAAATCGATCAGCAATCTGACTAGTCCAGCATTTTTGTGATCTTATGGTTTGGCTATAAGATAACCCAAACCTCAAAGTCAAAGGTGCAAGTATGGTACGTGGAGAGACAAAAGAGGACTTAATCTTTCAACTGACGATAATGTATGCTTCATAACGAAAAGAAGATATATTACGTAGACGCCATTGGCTTACACTCATATAGATGACATTTTTAATGTTAGAGGCAGTCAACTTATAAGTGGCTACATTTTCCCTTGCGTATCAAACTTGATAACCTCATGACAACAATAGCTAAGATAAAGATTAAAAGAAAATCTTCTCTGAAAGATCAAGTACTAGCATTGTCACAATGGTCAGATGAACTTCTCCAGACCAACAGGACCCCGGCCAGCACTAGAAGATTGACAACAATGAAAATAAAAGCAAAACAATTGGCAACATCACCCCAATATATCTTACCACAGATACATATGTCATCCACCAACCCATAAGTTTCTAAAAAGAACAATCTTCTATGTACTTATAGAAGTTCCAACTGCAAGTGTACACCATCAGCATGAAAAATTCAATAAGAAAAGCAAACTAATTGCAGGGTCACCATCACGATGCTCTACGCGTTGGAGGAAGAACGAATGCTAGTTAAGAATAAATAAAACTCTAAAAAGACATATTCAAATGTGAAGTTCAACGAAAAACGTAGATGGTCTACTGGAGTGCTCCCCATCTTTGAAGCAAAACAAGTCCTTACACTTAGTCTCCACATGGCGAAGGCACCCGCATTTATCAAGCTCCTCCAGAAGCACGAGGATGGCGTCCATCTGCTTCATGTTGAAACAAGCATTCCTTGGCTAGGATATTGTTAACCACCCTATCCTTTCTAGGCTTAGACTTACGAAGAATTGGCTTCGCGACACAAAGCGAGTATCACTTAAAAGAGACAAAACACGCATGAAATGACAATCGTTATTTAAGAGTTCATTGAAGAATAAGACTTACACATTGTTCTGAACATTCTTGGCAAGCTTACTGTCACTTGAAGGACACAGCCACAAAGTCAAAACAACATATCGAAGATTCTTTAATCCAACAAAATGGATAAATCTTAAATGCAAACTCAAAATTCAACTACTAAAAATTTCCTGCTATCAGCACTTTTCTCCTACTTAATGCTAAGTGAGAAACCTGAAAATTTAGAAAGAGTGGAGCAAGCAACCCCAATTTAATGAGTAATACATCTCTTCTATAAGAAAGTTAAAATATCACTATATGTATATATAAACTCATACTTCAATATCAAGATATAATATACATAACAAATCAAATACGAGTTGTTTCATTTCAATAAAGTTCTATACAAATCAGAAATACTAATTACACACAATTCAAATATCATGTTATCAAGTTCGTTGATCATCTCTATAAAAATTCACATCAATACTCCATTTCATTAATCAATCTATAGCTCAATATACTATTGTGATTGCCACACAATGCTAGTGATAACGAACAAAGATTACCCTTGACAAGTTTTCGACCTACAAAGTGGGTGGGCCAACTCAAAAGGATATCCTAAAATCGGTGTGCATACCATGAATACCACTAACGAGCTTCATAATTTTATTGAGCATCAAACAACCACCTTCCAATGGCTGGGTAGTAAGTATCAGTATTTATAACTTCATTATATATGGATAGACTAACACATGGCATATATAAAACTTTAGGCATGATGTTCAATTATGCTTGTATTCCAAATCATTCTAAACACCAGTTTCTCAATAAACGCCTAATGGCATGTTTGTAAAATTTTAAACCAAAATACACTTTTGCTCACCAACTGGACTTCAATTCAATCATCAAAACAAGTTCTTAGCATGATCATCCACGCAATGGCAATGGTGAAAAAGAGGAAAAAATAACAATTACTCACATATTGTGCGAGAAGAAGAAAACATCAAAAGCTCCAGAATTTTGCTACGAAAATCAAGAAGGCTCAAGTTCTTAGCATGATCATCCATGTAATGATGAAAAAGATGAAGAATTATGTGACATACTGAATTTCAACACCTCGCAAATATAATATTTTGTAGAACATATATAAGTTGAATAAATGAGAAGTTGAATGTGACTTGAGGTTAATGGATGCAAATTCGTAGGTATGAGGGGCTGCTGCATTACAGCCTTCATACTTGGCTTGTTTGAGAAGTTTGAGAGGGGAAAATTGCTATTGGATAGAGTAGAAGACTTTTGGGGCAAGTACTCAAGTGTTTAGATAGTTTGGTTTGACTTTTCAAGACTGTTTGTCCCCCATATACAACTGGTTTCACTTCAGCTATTCTAGATATTTTTCACTTCTTATCACCTTCTATCATCCAGCTAAGATACGTTGCTCTCAAACCAGCAACTCAGGAAGTGGTTTTCAAGGCTTTTCCAGCATCATCTGAACCTCTTTCAAAGTTGAAGTAAGCTCGAGTTGTAGTCATCGTCATGGACTTGTTGGTTTGCTGACCAGGTGAGTCAGCCTCCAAACCTTACTTAGGTTGCGATTACACTTAAGGGTTAGATGAGTGTTGATTAGCTTGATAAGTTGAGTGTTAGACTGTATTAGTACAAGTGGCAGTAGTTTAGTTCAGAACAAAGGATTTCTCTTGTATATGTTTATTGAATTGTTATTGTTTGCTGATTTTGTGGAATGAGATGTGATGAGATTTTGAAGTTGGTTCCTCGTGAAAAGTG
Organism: Melaleuca alternifolia; assembly: GCA_019926035.1. NCBI lineage: Eukaryota > Viridiplantae > Streptophyta > Magnoliopsida > Myrtales > Myrtaceae > Melaleuca > Melaleuca alternifolia. Next base: position 733,704 of record JAGKPW010000321.1, read on the forward strand.
TTTTAAACATCTTCAACTATAACATATATTTTACTCGAGATTTTATGGATTTAAAAGGGATTTATGTTACCTTCGTTTGTAACAAACAGAATCTCTGTTTTTGCTAGAACTTGTGACCTTTTGATGATCTATGAATTTTTATCAACTCTTGGAGTTCGAATTTCAAAAGAGTTTCTTCACAAAAGTTGTTTATCACATCATTTACTATTACACAGTCGAATTTCAGACCAAATGGACGAGTTTTGGATTTCGAACCAAACCGATTATGGAGAACGTGATTTCTGAAAACTATATCAGTTTTTGTAGCAGTTTGAGCGATTTACTGCTCTTGATCCATAAGGATTTGGGCCAAGGTGTCTCAATGAAAAATGTTTTTTATGTGTCTTTTATGACATATTCAAATTTGAGGATTTTACGAACTCGTTTGATTATGTCTCTTGATTTAGGCGTGGAGACACGCAAGTGACTTGGTTTTGACAGTTATGGTGGTTTTACATTTAGCTAAGTTGGCACGGTATGGGATGTGCACAGCAATGCCGGATGATTGACCTCCTTAATATTGGCTGGATGGAGTGTGATTGTGTGATGACTAGTGTGGTGCAAGCTGAATGTGCGATAAGCAAGTATGGGCCTAAGTGACACACGATAACGTAAGCATTCATGGGGCCCACCTCTAGATCCTTGTACTATTGCTTTGTATGGTCAAGTCCTAAGTGCCACACGATAATGCAAACTTTCGTGGGGGCCACCTCTAGATCCTTATACCATTATGTTCGGGTCAAGGCCTAAGTGTCACACAATAACGTAAACCTTCGTGGGGGCCACCTCTAGATCCTTGTACCATTGCGTTTGGATAAGATGAGATGATTTCTGTGTGAGACATTGATACAGCCATGAGTTTGTTCATTAAGTATGAATTGAGCTATTGATGATTTGTGCTTGATTGTGGGACGAAATTGTGTGACATGGTATGTGGCACGTCATAACGACTTGGCCTTATAATCAGGATCCTTGTGAGTTATGATGACTGATGTGAAGTGTTTCAGTGGTTAAAGATGTGTGATGTATACTTATGTACGTGAACTGCGGAGTTTGAACGTCTCTAGACGTTACCGAGTCCCAGATGTTACATCGTCCAGACGTTACATCGTCCATATCTTACATCGCCCAAACTTTACCGAGTCTCAGACGTTACATCGTCTCAGATCTTGATAGTCCGACAGTTTCCAGACCTCGATTTGTTTGTGTGAATATGTTGTCCTTAGGTGGATTTCTTCCTAATTGGGGCTTGGAGAGTTGACTCAGTGCACTGTTTTTCAGGTACCTAGATGGAGGTATGACACATACGTCATGGGGTTCCGTAGGCGATAGTTTTTGGAGCACGCCTTTTTGGTGGACATAGAGCTAGTGGCTGTAAATCCCTTAGTCTTTTGTATATAAACCCGTAATTATTTTATGAGATGTGCCTTGTGTAAATTGATTGTCCTGTTTTCTTATCCCAAGTTTGTTGTTGTCCGGGGATTGTTTATTACGCTTCCGCATATGCATAGAAGTTTGGGTCGGTGACGTTACCTAGGAACGTCGCATTGTTAGTCAACCATTGTGGGATGTGCGCGCACTCGAGGTTCGGGGCGTGACAAATTATGTACGTCGCCATTGAAATTGGATAATCGAAAATCAAAGACTGACATGCTCTGCGAGACGAAGAAAACCTAGAAGCTTAAAAAAATCTGGTACCTCACTGTGAAAACCCACAAAGTTTTAAGTTTTTCTTTATGAGGATTGGACTGAAAGAGGAGGGTGGAGTAGGAGCGCAGATTGACTGACACGTGTTGTATATAAAACATTGGTCTTTAATTACGATTTTTTTTCATATCATTCTAAAAACGAGTTTCTTAATACGTCTAATGGCATTCTTGTAAAAGTCTAAACCCAAAATACACTTTGATTCACCAATTGAATTTCTTAATACGTCTACTAGCATACTTGTAAAAGCCTAAACCAAAAATACACTTCGATTCACCAATTCAATTTCAATTCAATCATCTGAATAAATTCTTAGCATGATCATCTACGCGATGGTGAAAAACAAGGAAAAAAATAGTGATTGAAATCAAATTATCGAAGATGGAAGACTTAGGGAAAAAGGTAAAAACAGTCCTAAAACTTAATGCACATTTGTCAACTCAGTCCTAAATCGTTAAGTTTTGTCAATTCAGTCATAAACTTTTTAAAATCTTGCCAATTCAGTCTTTCTGACAAATTTCTCTCAAAAAATACTTACGTTAATGTCCAAAAAATGCTTATGTGTCCTAGAAATATTTGCTGAAAAGACTGAATTGGCAAGGTTTTAAAATATTTAGGATTGTATTGGCAAAATTTAAATATTAAGGTTTAACTTGGCAAAAGTGCAATAGATTTAGGATTTGTTGGATAATTTTTCCAAAAACTTATATGCTATGCAAGATGAAGAAAATCCCGGAAGCTCAAGAAATTTAGTATTCTGCTGCAAAAACCGAGAAGGCTCAAGTTCTTACCATGAATATCTATGCCAGGATGATGATGATGAAAAAAAGGAAGAAATGTGTAAGTCGTCATTGCAATCGAATCATTGAAGATCGAAGACTTTCGTGCTGTGCGTGACAAAAAAAACTTAGAAACTTCAAAAGGCTTTAAGTTTAGCTTTTAGAGTGAACGGAGAGAAAATGCAGAGAGGAGAGAGGCGTAAGAATGCGGACAGATTGACACGTGGCAAAACACAAGATCATATTGCCTTAACTTCTACTAAGGCAACAAACATGGAACTGACTTTTGTAGCTAATGCGGTGATATGGCTAAAAGGTGTACTCTTAGACATGCAGAAAACCGTTGATATACATTGCGATAAACAAAGGGTAATACATCCGGCATATAATTCAGTTTATCATGAGCAAACGATACATATTGACATCAGATACAATTTTATCCGAAATATCTTAGCAAAAGGTAAGGATGTTGTGAAAAAAAATTGTGATAATAGAGAACTCGATAGACATGCCGGCGAAGTTTGTTCATTTAGCGGAGTTTAAGCTTTACTTGAGCTCACTTGACGTCTATTAAGAGTGAGTGCATGATGTGGTGTTTAGAGAGCAATATGAATGATGATCATTGTGAATTAATTACAAACATCAAGTCAAGATGGAGGATTGATAAATTATATCTCGAGTTTGAGCCCGAATGCATATTCCTCTTTACATTAGGATTAATTTGATTAAGTCGTTTTCTAGAATTGTTTACAAGGCTCACTATTTTGAGCATGTGATTGTTTGAAAGATTTTCTCATTATAGTAGATTTTTTGCTATTAGTTCTCCCCAATGTACAGATGCCAATATTCATACTGAACCTTAAATAGTATTCTTATTATTTCTCTGATGATTTCGTGCTAATTCAATTGCAAGATTTTGTGAGCATTTCTGCATTAAGATTACAATAGAGAGAGATTCAATTTAGAAAAAGACTTGAAGGTCATGGTCTTCTCCTTTCGCTCGCCTAGACTGCTTTTCATCATCGCCACATGTCAGCTGTCTATCTATCTTATTTATTTAGGGTTTTGGCGAACTTGCTTATATGGAAAGATGAACTTTGATCTTTTATGTTTTTATACGCCTTGCCGTTCTCTGCGATTTTTTGCCATTTGTCCAGGCAGGAGAAGAACGCGCCAGTGGAAGCAGTTCCTGCCAAAGAAAATGGCGTAGTAGAGGTCACAGAGCGCTTTTGCCGCGCTGCAAAAAGATGCGGATGACGGTCCTGCATTCTTCGCCATCTTCTCTTTATTTATTCATTATTCATATGGCTTGCTTACTAGTAGATGATTTGGCACGATGTGACAATTGGTAGGGTCTATCGAAAAGCTCCAAGTCACAAGATACCAAGCAGAAACGAATCTCAAGACTTTCAAACAATGGAATCTCTGGGTCCAGCCCGCTCCTCGGCCGGCCATTGACGCTTCCCAAAGTTTCAAGTTCAACGCGGCACAACATTTCGTTTTCGTTTGGTCCTCAAGACGATGTCAGCTGCATTTTGGACCGTCGATTTTGCTCGGACGGCATGTATGTCGAGCATATTCAATGTCATTTGATCTGTCGATCGTCACTGATGACTCTGAAATTTTAGCTGACTGCCTGAGGACTCAGATCAAGACTTTCCACTGATAAAAAAAAAGGACTACTTTTTGTTTAAGAGCTCTTGGGCTGAGATGAGTTGCGTTGTGCGTCTGATCCTGTAAACCATGATTCTTCTATTGTTTCTCATCTGGGTGTTCTTTGACTCGAGCCAGGGTCAGCAATACTATGACCCCTCAACCTGCTCCTCGCAAGCAACTAATCCTGGTTCAAGATACAGCTGTGCTGATGATCCCCAAAAAATTTGTCAGGCGTTCTTGCTGTACCGGGCGAACCGGGACTACCCCATGATCTCGAACATTACCAAGCTGTTCGAGGCTGATCTTGATGCAGTACTTAGTTTGAACCAGATCGGATTCCCCACTGAGAATCTCCAACCGGGTAGAGAAATTCTCATTCCGGTCCGATGCTCTTGTGCCGGTCAGTTTTTCCAGATAAACGTCACTTATCCTGTCAGTGGAAGCACAGAGTTCTCTGACATTGCGTGCGGAGTCTTTCAAGGCCTTGTGAAATCAGTCACGCTGGTCGAAGATAACTATCCCTTCCATAGGAATTTCACAAAAGCGGGGTCCGTGCTTGTCGTACCCCTGAAGTGCGCTTGTCCTGGTAATTTTCCCCTAAGCAATGGGACAGTACAGTCCCTTGTGACATACCCCATTATGGAAGGAGACGATACGAATAAAGTCGCGCAGAAATTCGGGATTCCCACTAGCGACATTTGGGCAGCTAACCATCTAGACTACAGGTCAACAGTTTATACGAACACTACGATTCTGGTCCCTTTAACAAAAGAACCGTCTCTCACTTTCACATTGCCGGATCCGCCGCCTCCCTCTCCAGGTTTTCTTCCTACGGTTCCTGTAAAGAGGGCAACAGATAGTAAGAAATTCAGGAACTTGTATATTGCAGGATCCGTGGTTGGGCTGTCATTAGTAATCGTAGCATTGACTGCTTGCGGTCTGTACTTGAAGGCCTTGAAGAGATGGAAAGGCGAACAATTGCAGTCGTTCAATACAAGAAGCTCCCGGTTCTCGTATTTTTCCACGCTGAGCTCTCCAAGGTCAGGCAACATGGATAGGAGCTCCAGGACATCATGTTTGTCTCCGGATCTTCTCGTTGGGATCAAATACTTATTGAACCAATATGGCATTGAGGAGCTCAGGAAGGCAACCCGGAATTTCAGTGAAGACACCAGGATAGATAGATTAGTCTACAAGGGATTGATTGATACTGTTGAAGTGATGATCAAAGGAAGCAACGTCAAAGAGACCCAACGGGTCATCGACGTGCACTCAAAGATCAATCACATCAATGTCTTGACTTTGCTCGGTGTTTGTTATGATGATACAAGTGACGATTCTCAGTCATACCTCATCTTTGAGTACTTGAGCAATGGAAGCTTAAGGGACTGCTTGTCTCGGACGGGAAATCCTCTCCATTGGCGTTGCCGGACCCAAATCGCTTTTGACATCGCAACAGGGCTTCATTATCTTCATCACTGCATATTTCCTTCTTATGTTCACATGAATGTTAACAGTAGGAACATTTTTATCGGGTCCAATTGGAGAGCGAAGCTAGGGAACATTGCCCCAACAACTGCTATTGGCTCCTCAAAAGAAAACGGCCACGACACTTCGATCAGTTTCAATGGATGGATCGCACCGGAGCACTTGCTATATGGATTGGTCTCCGAGAAAGTGGACGTTTTCGCTTTCGGAGTGGTCTTGCTGGAGCTGATTTCAGGTCAAGAGGACATCAATGGCAAACAGTTCAAGGAGTCCATCTGGTTTTTGGCAGGGGAAGGGAACGAAGGTGGGTGTTTCGAGCAACTGAGGGGCTTCATGGATCCATGTCTGAAGGACGAGTATCCGCTCGCCGAGGCCTTATGCTTAGCAGTTTTGGCCAAGGCTTGTGTCGAAGATGACCCCCTGCATAGGCCATCCATGGACGATGTGATGAAAGTGCTTGCAAGGATGGTCTGATTGGAGACGGTATGTGCATTCTGAGTTTTAAGTCCAAGTGTACCATATGTCACATTTACATGATAAATTCATTAGTAAATTCAACTGAAGTGCTGTGTATATCTTCAAATAAAAAATAAAGTACAATATTAGAGACTTGACTGAAATTCAGCACCAATTCCACGTTCAAGTTCTTTTCTTCCTGACACGCACTCTGTATTCTGATGTTTCACGATTCAAATGATGTTTGATTCAAGTACTTGCACTGTGCTTTTTAACGATGGTTATGTACATGTACAGAACCATTTGACGTTAGGTTGGGCAACACCTCATAGACTGGTTATTTGACTAGAACTGCCTTGTATAAGTTAAATCATTTATGTCGTATTAGGATCAGAACCACTGATATTACCATGTGATCACGAGAACACATGACGGACAATTCAGCATACATCTTCTTTAGTATGCTACCAAATGGTAATCCTAGATTAACTCTTTCTCGCTCCATCATTGTAGAAGAAGCCTGCAGGTTCCTTTCTTATATCAAGAGCATGTAACTATCATAAAATCAGAAAAATAAAATGAGAAACCGACGGGCATACACGAGGCGAACAAAATCTGTGGTTGCTCTAATATATGATTAAATATCGATTAAGTGTCCTTCAAACAGCTGCTGCAACTATTGTCTGCCCTCTCAGTTACATTATACTATCACTGAGAGCTCTGTGTTGACCACTAATGAGGGCAGTAACGGCAAAATCACGGATTCTCGCTTTCTAAATTGCTGTCGGTTGGACTAAATAGCTGCACCGAGCGCCTGTTTATGGGTTGCAATGGCCTAGCGTTGAATTCAGAGTCCTGCAAAAGCAATAAATAAATCTTTGCTTTCACAATAATTCAACTTTGTCGCCTACATTTGAAAAGCCAGTTAAAGACCAAAACTCACATCGCGCACAACTTCACGCAGTAACTTCACTTGCTCTATTGCAACTGTTCTCACCTAATGACACAGCAAAACAGAAGAAAATGTGATGCGCTAGGCTGATATTGAAAGTCCAGAAACATTATATTAGCGGACGCCAGAAAGGTAATGTGGCAGGAGATATCATGTTTGTAGTTTAACTTGAGCAGTCCCAAAACAAGTTAGGAAGTTCACTATTTCTCCTATGTAAGCTGTTTGAATTAAACGAAGACAGAAATGCTTCCACTATGAAGTGAAAGAAATTGAAACTGCAAACCTTTCGAACAATGGTCCAGAGAACATTTTGAGTGCAGGGAGGCACCGTAAGAGAGCCCACGTATCTATAGTACTTTTTGCTTCCAGTCTTTATGTGGCTGGCGTTAACAATACCGATGGCTCTCTCGACTTCATGGGTACCAGCGATCCCTTCTATATGATTCATCATCTACATATTAAAAGAAATATGATGAGAGTTTATTCTATGTTTTGAACGTGAAACTACCAAAAAAAAAATCCGGAGTCTACCGATGACAGGAAAGTATCGGGTTGGCCCAACTTGTACATGACTCCTACCACAGCAACTTCTCCTTTAGGGGTATCGTGAACCATATGCAGCTCAAGATCAAACCTGTTAGTTGAGTTATTAAGAAAAGAGTTTGAACTTTTCTTAGTAATGCGGTCATGGGTCCTGGATCTTTGTAAAAGAATAGTGGCTAACAAGAGGAAGAAAGGAGATAAGAGACCTTCTGCCATTGATGGCATGCTCAGAGGGCGAGTGCCAATGGCATTGCTTCAGCAAATACTCGGTTCCATTCACATAGATGGATCCTGCACCTCCTTCCCACCTCAACTGCATAAAGTCACAAAACAAACCATGCTCATCATAGTCCCATCGATGAAACTGAAGCTGTCAAGTTTGAAGACTCTCATCGTAACATTAACATTTATAGTTACAGATAAAAAAACGCGTCAAAGCCTTTCTTGTTCTACGAACAAAGTCAAAACAGAAGTGGAACAGGTGACAGTATGTCTAGTCCTACCATGATGTCATGTCCCCTGTTCTTAAGCGTGGCATTGGAGGCTTCATAGCTCCTGTTCAGTCTTCCCAAACGGGCCACCACTTGGACCTTATCGCTCGATAGATCGATAGGCGACTGCATCGATCCATTGCTGCACATCCCCCACTCCCTCCTGATCTCTCCCCACCGAGCCGGACCTCTCTCACTGCCCGCATCGTAGTTGAATTGGCTCTCGTCCTCTGCAACATCAAAGGGACCAAATGAAGTAAATCCACGTTTCAAAAGTCATATAAACTGAGAAAGAGTTGAAGCCTAAGTAAGTTTCTGTCTGCTTTTGCAGCCCGCTACGCACCAGCTTCTTCCGATGTCGAGAGACCAACATGAAGAGCAAGAACGAGGAAGATTGTGCAAAGCAAGATTTGGGTCACCGAAAGTTTCATCTTCTCTCTCCTTTTGTAACGCTGTGTGTCCCATGTTGTGGGAGAGATGCTTGTTATATATAGGACTTAAAAGAGTGAAATGAAAAACCTGTTACAGGGGATGGAGTGCTTGAACATATGACGTTGAGAGGACTTGGCGGAATGAATAGAAGAGTGCGGGAGACTGTTGAAATTGCCGGTCAAAATTTCGTCACCAAGAAGATTATTGAAAGGAAAACAAGAGCAAGAATTGGAGGTTGCTTCTTGTTCATTTTTCTATTGCCTCTTCTTGAACGAACTGGGGATGAAGCCATCTGATCACTGATGTTTCTGGTGACGGATTCAGGAACGTTCTTATTCTAATTTAATGGAACCTGTTCCTTTCTTGTCATCCTTTGACTCGATTATTTCGGAGGTAATCATGAAAGTACTTAAATATAAATTAATGCATTTACCTAACGGCTTGAGCTTTTAGGACAGTTGGCAGTGGTCCTACAAAAACTTCACATAGTATCAGATTAGAAGGTCTTGAGTTCAAATCTTCCCAGGCCCCTATTCTGCCTCAAAAAAAAATTATTTTCACGCTTAGTACTAACAAAAAGACCAGACTAAGCATGAGGGAAAGTGTGAAACTACTTAAATATAAATATTTGGCAGTGGTTCTACAAAAACTTCACATCATGCCTGTGCTTGCATGATCAAATTAATGCAAAATAAGAATAATGATGAAACAATCCATGTGATATCAATTCTACGCGAATCACAACATATTTGACTGTCCAAATTCAATTTCATATATATGTATTAGATTAACCAAATACTCTCTCGGATTGAAGCGCAAAGCAATAGAGACTAGAAAGTCTATAGTTAAAGCCCATCGGACAAACAAGATCGACTTGATTTCAATGAACGATTTCATTCTTCTCAAGACACCTACTTTTTTCTTCTTACAAACATCTAATACGCACAAACTTGTCTAGAATTCCAGTGTGGTGAGAATCGGGTTGTGTTTACCAGCACACGATTTCATCGAACACATATCAGAATTCTAAGCCGTATTCCACTTACTTGGTCAGAACCTTGTATTGACATGAAATCTAACGTATGATGCGGAAAAGGGCAGGGCGGGAATTAGGAGTAAAGACTAGAAAAAATTCCCAGCTTTCGTACCCAAAAGCGACAGGTTTGGACAATAGGCAAAAGATGAGACTCATTGAACTCTGGGTCAAACAATGTGCCCAACAGGCAACGGAAGTCAAAGTAAGAACATCGAGTAAGCTGATGTTCAGTCAGTGAAGACGATTTCTTTCGACGACCCACTGTATAAAACGGAGCCTTTCAATCCTACGAAAAATTTGCAAATGTAAATCGTGTTTGTCTTGTCTTTGCTCATAGAAAATTGAGTTGGAAACACTTGAAGATCATACACAACAAGGGACATTGAGATCTCTACTCATCCACGAGCAAAGGACTTGCCTAAAGTTGAATCTAGGGACAACTGCCGATTTAGTCCTAAATCTTTTGCTACTTTGCCAATTCAGTCCTAAACCTTTTTTTTTTTGTGCCAAATAAGTACTAAACCTTTTGCAACTTTACCGGTTAAGTCATTCCGGCGAATTTTGGTCGGAAAATGCCTACGTGACGACGACGTGGCGCGCCGGAGCTCGCCGGCGACGACGTGGCGATGACCGGACTCGAATTTTTTTTCTTTTTTTTTTCCTTGTGTTTCTTTGAGAAACACACTTGGACGGCGAGCTCCAGCGGCCGGCGGAGCTCACCGGCCACTCCCAAGGGCGGCCCGGCCCTCCCCGGCCACGGGCGAGGGCCGGTTTCGGCGGGGCAGGGGCGAGCTCGCCCCTGCTTGCAGATCTGCAAAGCAACGCAGGGGCGAGCTCGAGCTCGCCCCTGTCCCGCCCTCGCCGGCCACCGGCGAGGGCCTCCCCCTCCCTTGCCCGCAGCCGGCGAGGGCCGGGCCGTCCTTAGGAGTGGCCGGCCAAGTGTGTTTCTCAAAGAAAGACAAGGAAGAAAAAAGAAAAAAAAAATTCGAGTCCGGTCATCGCCACGTGGCCGCCACGTCGTCGCCACGTAGGCATTTTCCGGCCAAAGTCCACCGGAAAGACTCAACCGGCAAAGTTTTAAAAGGTTTAAGACTTATTTGGCATAAAAAAAGGTTTAAGACTGAATCGGCAAAGTAACAAAAGGTTTAGGACTTATTTGGCAATTGTCCCGTTGAATCTATGAGAATTTCAGCGCATAAATACAACGAAATAAAGAACATAAGAAATAAAAAGAAATCAACACACAAAGATTTATCCTAATTCACCCTTAAATTAAGATTAGATCCAATAGATGATTCGACTATAAATAACATATCATACCTTTCTGTTATATCCCTCAATTATAGGGCAAATAGATTATATATACTTAGTATCTATTCACGAGCTTACTCCAAACTACCTATAAAGTACGGGCTCAAATTATAAAAGTTATATGATGTCGCAAGGGCGCCACACCCTACAACCCTTGCTAGGGCAGTCCTTCTAAACCCCCACTCGTTTATCGATGAGCGGGACTCCTATGCCTTTATGTTGATGGGGAGTATGAACCATACCCTAATAGAATTCCGCAAAGCGAATCTACATATGATATTTCAAAAAAAATTTAGATCTATTCACAATTCACCCCGCCCCCTCCCCGGGGGAATAGATAAATCATATTTTCAATAGTGGCATCTGTGTATTTGAATATCGACAACTGTATTGTTGTTTAGTTCCGATAGCGAGTCTAAAAGAAACGCCTCTAATTTAAATTGACGAGCCATTCTAGGGATGGCGGGGGATCGATATACAGAAACTTGACCCGTCACTCTGCCATTGTTCTTTCACATATGTTGATTTGGCTTCTCTTTTCAAGTCACGAGGAAGATCAGGGTCAACGCGTTTGACGAGCCTTTCGGAACTCTTTCACACTTGAGCAGAAGTGGTTGTTTGGGGCCCTATACATGTTAATCGTATTATGTTCTTTTTGGGAATGAAATGCCGAAAGAGATAATTTGTTTCGCTTCACTAGGCTTCTGGATCACTGCATCATTGTGTAATGGCAAATGTCAATGGCCTAAGAAAAGAAATTATAATTTCATAGAAGACTCGCGAGCCCGAGCGATTTCAAGCTTTCGGAAAAAACCCTAATTCAAGCATGAAAGATATGGACCAACGTCCTCGTGGCTCAGTCATCATGCGAGTTGCCATCTTCGCATTTAAGTGCCTGTGAATTTCAACGAGAATTTAGTGCGAAGAGCAGTTCAATTTGACTCGATCAACGAAGATTCACGTTTCTTAATTGAACGTGTGGCGTCATGTATTGATGACCTCAAGGAAGCGAGAAAAGAAGGCGTTTTCTGCGCTGCACGTTCGACGCACCATTTTATTGGTTTGAATTTACTACTTAAGATATACGTGTGAACTTCTCCTTCATGATGAAATTTCATTTTGTTGAAGAGGGTCATTTGGTCTGAGAAAGGAAGCTCTGATGAGGTCATCATCGTCATAGTCATGCTTTTGGTTATAGCTTGAACATCCACGGGAGATCTACCTAACTATAGTATTCATTGGGAGTTCACTTATTTCCTCCATTCAAACTTAGCCGAACGAGACTAGTTTCTTCGATAGTCATGTTGCACGGCAATGAAACATGGAGAAGAAGCGAGAGGCTTTAGCATTTAAACGTATAGATCTATTGGAATGCAAACGATAACGATACAAGCAATTCGATTGATTAATCGAAATCCAACTTCTTTAGACTTGGAAAAGAATATGAATGCGAAAGAAGTCTTCATGCTGGAAAATTTACCCTGCCACCTCACAAATGCGTTATCTTCTGGGGAGCAAACTCTATTCGATCCCACCTATGGTTTGTGGGAAGAGAAAACCATGTGCTTAGCACTCGGATGAATTGTCTGTGGGAAGAGAAGGCCACTTGGGGATGGTTTACGTGTTTCCGACTAAATTACACCTAAGCTTGCACGGCTCGGAAGACCAAGGCTTCGTATTGAATTTCAAGACTAATTCCGACGAAAAGAAATATAAGAAGAAGAAAAGAATGTTCGCCATATACTAATTTTAGCTTTACTATGCTTCGTCCGTGTCATTGCCATGAGGTGGCCGTATGGGCGGCCGCCACCAAGTCAAATCTGGAAATTTCTACTGCGTGGCGACAATGTAAATACAACAATTCATGAGACTTTTTATCCATGTAAATACAATTTCTACATCACGTCGGGAATTTGTGGCGACAATTGGCCACATAACTGTATTGGACTTTCGCCTAAAGAATTAGGATTACATCGACAAAAAATAGAGAAAGCTTACGACGAAATTAGTATTTGTGCAATAGGTTAAGGACTAATCGAGTAACTATCCCGCAATCGGGAGATGGCCGTGGGAAAAAGGAATCCTCTTTGACCGGTATCTGATTCTTGAAATATGTATCGGTGTAAATGGGTTATGAATCAACCTCTCGATCCTTATCTGCTAACGTAGGGAGATATTAGGGTTTGCCATTGACCTCTATATTCGAAGAGAAAATAAGATACTTTAACAGCTCACGTTTCGGTTGGTATCTCTTTTAAAATGTTTAATAAGCCATGGGCAAATACGAACTTTGGGGTGTTCGCATCTGTTCATAAGATGCTGCCGGTGTTTGCTCCCATTTAGATCTTCAAAATAGAGAACCAGACGAGAAAAGGGCTCGAAACAAGACGAGGAAAAAAAGGTTATATCATGAAAGTAAGCCTTTTCATAATTAGAGCATGTGCTTATTGCGAAACTATTTCGATGATCTTGATCATGAAGTCCTTCTTCCGCAAAACTAATGTTCCGTTGCACTAAACTCTTACTAAATAATACCTTGCGGAATGATATGGCGACCAACGCGACATGCGACGTCATATGCGTATGTAGAATCATCTGCTTGAAAGAAAGATTGGAGACAAGAATATAAAAAACGGACCGGACAAGATCGATTGGGAGGACAGGTGTTTTCCTATTTTAGTGTTCTTTTTTGCCCAACGTGGCAACAGATGTCCTTTCAAACTGTACACAAGATATGCCAATGCCATTAACCTTTACAGCAGTCAGTTGGCCTAATTCTGAAGGTCCTTCTCCCAGGTTCTGGGAGCAAAAGTTGGCGTATTATCATGTATCGTTTCTCTATATGCGACAACGTTGGAATTCCACGTAATAAATATAGGCGAAATAAATATAAACGACCTATATAAATATCTCCAAATGTGTTGTTCTTACATTTTAATCAAAAATCATATTAATATAAAAAAAAAGTTTCAACAAGTTACTTCTCATAGGGTATCCAAAATATCTTGATTCAAATATTCTCGATTCGAGCCTCACCATCTTCAAATCTCTAGTTCAGATACATCTCTAATTGCAGGTCGGATGGAAGAACTCTTGCAAATAATCAACACTTTGATTGTGTTAGTAATTTTGTGTAGATAATCGCCGCACTTTTTACTTCGTCAATAAGAGTAGAACTGTTTTTCTTTCACGTGGAACTCACTTTTTCTCTCATGAAGAAAAATGCACACACTTCTGTTTTTTTCTTTGAAAACTGCACTTGTCGAGCCAATGGAAACCATTGCGTGGTCAATTGCGTGGTCAACAAACCAATGGAAACCATTGCGTGGTCAACAAACTAGCGTCCAAAGTGTGCACATTGTTGACCCCGTGTGCCAATTATATATATATATAATATATAGTCAACATGTGCAATCTTTTGGGCACATCATTATTTGTTCAATTTATGCATGCGCATACATCATGTGTATGCGCGTATGTGACCAATAATTAAATTGAATCTCATTCAATAGAAATTTTGTTCAACTCAATCGATTACCATGAGTGCAAACACATTTATAATATTGCCATTCCTATTCAACATCATCCTAATTGGTTATGGGGTGTGACATCCCTAGGTTTATCACAGATTATAGTAGTAAGACTTGCACTAACACGTTAATAAGTTCAAGAGGAATTGATTGTCCCGATCAACCTTTTGGTCTTACAAATCAAGATTGACATCTAGTAATATGTCATGGCTACCTAAACAATGTGAATGCTTTAAGAACATAATGAATTTGTCACCACCGGTTATAGTGTAATTCAATCTCTCTGTCATACTATGTCTCGATCAAACAAAGGCCAAGAAAATATTTGTCAAGTTATTCGATCATTTGCACAAACATAATCGGCATGCAATTTTACGAGAAATAAATAGTTTATTTCCGTTATAGTTCCGATCAAGGATTTCAATGCGATATTATGATTAGATCACATATGACATCATTGTTATTTCTTGTTCCGTTTTGAATGCTCATGCAACTTCTTATGTAAACAATTTATGACCAGCAAATACATAGACAGATCAATGAACCATCAATATGGGTACTCGTGAATCACAGTTATTGCACCTCTGGTCTAAGGACACCGGGTTATTTTGATGGGCATGTCAGCATCTGCTTTTACAAATGCAGTGGAGAGCTTCGGCACGCAACCAAAAATTAACACTCGCTTTACTCTTTCTCGCTCTGTCATTGTAGTAGCAGCCTGCAAGTTCTTTTCCTGTCTCAAAGCGCATATAACTGGCATGAAATCAAAGAAACAAATCCGGATCATTGTAACTGCAGGTAATAATAAACTTAGAAAGCCATGAGCATACACGAGGGGAACAAAATCTCCGTTACATATGATACCAACTTCTGCAACTATATTCTACCCTGTCTTTTTCATTATACTATCATAGAAAGCTCTGCGTCGTCCACTAATGAGGGCATGGACAGCGAAATCATGGATCCTCGCTCTCTGATTCGCTGTTGGTTGGACTAGACAGCTGCACTGAGCGTCTGTTTATGGGTTGCAATGGCCTGGCGTTGAATTCCGAGTCCTGCAAAAGCAATAAACAAATCCTTGGTTTCACAATAATCCAACTTTGCCGCTTCAATTTGAAAAATCAGTTAAAGACCGAAACTCACATCGCGAACAGCTTCGCGCAGTAACTTCACTTGCTCTTTTGCAACAGTTCTCACCTGACGACACAGCAAAACAAAAGACAATGTTATGAACTTGGCTTACATTGAAAGTCCGGAAACATCACATTAGGGGTCGGTAAAAGTACCAGAACCATAGTGGAGACGGTGCTAATGGTAATGTGGAGGGACATATCACGTTTGTAATTTTAATTCAGCGGTTCCAAAAAAGTTAGATAGTTCACTATTTCTCCCATGAAAACTGTTTTAATTAAACGAAGACAAAAATGCTCTATATTACCACTCCAAGAACCAAATCTGAAGTGAGAGAAAATGAAACTGCAAACCTTTTGAACAATGGTCCAGAGAACATTTTGAGTGCAGGGAGGCACCGTAAGAGAGCCCATGTATCTGTAGTACTTTCCGCTTCCAATCTTTATGTCATTTGGGTTCATAATACCGATGGATCTCTCGACTTCATGGGTACCAGCGATCCCTTCTATATGATTCATCATCTACATATTAAAAGATTATGGGAAGATTTTACTTTATGTCTTGAACGTGAAACTAAGTACTGGATTCGACAACAACAAAAATCTAGAGTCTACCGATGACAGGAAAGTATCGGGTTGGCCCAACTCGTACATGACTCCTACCACAGCAACTTCTCCTTCAGGGGTTTCGTGAACCATATGTAGCTCAAGATCAAACCTGTTAGTCGAGTTATCAAGAAATTATTTGAACTTTTCTTAGTAATGAGGTCATGGATACGGGATATTTGTAAAAGAAGAGTGGCCAATTAGGGGAAGAAAGGAGAGGAGACCTTCTGCCATCAACGGCATGCTCGGATGGCGAGTGCCAATGGCATTGCTTCAGCAAATACTCGGTTCCATTCACATAAATGGACCCTGCACTTCCTTCCCACTTCAACTGCATAGACTCACAGAACAAAACAGGCTCTTCATGGTCACATCTCATGAAACTGTCAAAGTGTCACTTCTTCATAACTTTGTCTTTTAAGACAAGTTATCAAGACTAGAACATTTATAGTTGCATATCAAAAAAGGCAATGAAGCTTTCGTTTTCTATGATCAAAGTCATAACAGAAATCCAACATAGTGACAGTGAGTCTAGTCTTACCATGATATCATGTCCCCGGTTCCTAAGTGTGCCATTGGAGGCTGCATAGCTCCTGTTGAGTCTCCCCAAATGAGCCACCACTTGAACTCTCTCGCTCAAAAGATCGATCGGTGACTGCATCGATCCATTCCTGCACATCCCCCATTCTCTCCTGATCTCTCCCCACCGAGCCGGACCTATCTCACTCCCCACATCGTAGTTGAATTCGCTCTCGTCCTCTGCAGCATCAAAGAGACCAAATGAAACTAAAAATCACCAACTGAGAAAGAGCTGAAGCCTATGTAAGTTTCTGCCGCTTTTGCAGGGCGATACCCACCAACTTCTTCTGATGTTGTGAGACCCACATGAAGAGCAAGAACGAGGAAGAAAGTGCAAAGCAAGATCTGGTTCAGTTTCATCTTTTCCTTTTCTTTAGTGATGCTGCGTGTCCAATGTTGTGGGAGAGATGCCTATTTATATAGGACTTTAAAGAGTGTAATGAAAAACTTGTTAGAGTGGAAGGACTGCTTGAACATATGACGTTGAAAGAGGACTTGTAAGCTTGAATGCATCGACCAGGGTGTGATACAGATGGAATTGCTGGTCAACATTTCGTCACCATGAAGACCATCAAAAGAAAAAAGAAAATAAGACAATGAATTTGGCTTCGTGTTCTTTTTCTATATTGCCTCTTCTTGAACGTTCTGGGGATGAGTCCATCTGATCGCTAACGTCTCTCGTGACGAATTCAGGAATGACTAAATCAATGGAACATGCCTCTTTCTGTCATATTTTGACTCAATTATATTATATAGGCATTCGTGCATGTGCTTGCTAGGGGTGAGCAACTTGGACCGTCCGAACCGGTAACTATCCAGACCAGCCGGGAACCAGACTGGATCGGAACCGGTCCCCGGTTTCCAAAAGTGGAACCGGTGTCTAGACAGTCCGGTTCCTAGTTTCTAGGAGGGACAGACTGGATCAGACTGATAATTTTTTTTTATATTTTAGTAATAAAGATGTAAAAAAAGTAAAAAGAACCAATTTAAATTTTTAAAAATTTAATCTTTACCTAACTTTACCATAATAAATTTTTTTAAAAGTAAAGAAACTCATTTTCTTTTTAGAATTTTCCCAATTCCCAACCGGCCCCATTAGATTTCCTTGGAACCAGACCAGACCAACGGGTCCCATCCAGTCTGGTCCAAGACTAGATGGTCTGATCCCCGGTCCTAAAGATCGGGGACTGGTCCTATCGGTCTTGTTCCCGATTCCGGAGATGAACTGGACCGCTCTAAACCATGCACACCTCTAATGCTTGCATGATCATCTTATTGTTGGATAGGAAGGTGGAGGCAATTAAGCGTGTCCTCTAACATGCAAAATACGAATAAAGCTAGAACAATCCGTGCACCGTCAAATTGAAGATAGAAAATATGAATGCTTTAAGAGAGAACCATGAGGCATATCTTTGTCTTCGAGTTTATCATACACATACTCAACGAAATCTCTGGGCTATTGAAGTTAGCGGATCCCATTCATGTCAATTCCTTGTAGATCTCGTTACATTTGACGTTTTAGATTCGGTCTTGCGGATGTATTAGACTCAGTAAATATTCTCTCGGGTTGGGTGAATATGGAGAAACTCAATCTAATAGAGTTATGACATAGAGATTTAAATTATCCAATAGAAACTATAAAAAAAACCCCAAAGTTTAGCCCATTGACAGAATCGAAATGATTTCAATGAAAGAGTTTATTCTTATCACCTCAAACATCTTTCTTCTGAAGGGTGACACAGGCGTCTAATACCCACCACTAATTTAAAATTCCAGTGTGGTGAAATCAAGTCGAATTCATAGCAAACGATTTTGTAAAACACATGTCAGACTTATAGACTGTATTTCACTTCCTTTAGTACAAGCTGATATGATTAATGAAATCTAGCTTATGACGTGTAGGAGAACTGTCCAAAGAAAATCTTAAACTTATGTACAACAGTTGTTTCAGTTCTAAATTTTTTTATTCGGCTAGTTTAATTTTAAACTTTTTGGAGTTACCAAATTAGTCTTATTGATCAATTTTGACAAGAAATTGCCAACTGACAATTTTTACAATTCTTTTTTAAAAATTGAATTTCTTTTTTTCTTTCTTTTTTTCCCTTTTCCTTTTTCCCCTATTTTCCTTCGTGGGTTGTCAAGACCTTGGCAACGGTTGGTAGAGGTAAATAGGGAAAAAAAGATATAAAAAATGGAAAAAAAGGGAAGGAAAAAAATTAAAAACATTATAAAAATTGCCAATATCAGCGTTGATCATATACATAAACACAACTAGCATCTATGCTAGCAATTTCTGACTAAAATTGGACAAAAGACTATATTAACAAATTGTTCGATGATTTAAAATTAATTTTTTAAAATTTAAAAATTTAAAATTGAATTGACACTTATGACCTTTTGAACATTCATCACCATGACATGGGGCAGACAGGTCTTTTGGGAATTAGGGGGTAAAACCCATAGGAAGTTCCCAGTTTTCTTACCCGGAAAGCAACACTGTGAATACGTAAACAGGCCAAAGACTTGACTTGTTGAACTCTGGGTCAAACGACGCGTGTATCCATACAACAGGCAACCAAATTCAGAGAAAGAAACTTCGAGATAATCGATATTCGGTCAGAGAAAGAAAAAGAGATTTCTTCAACAGCCCCTAGATAACATGCCAGGAGATATACATATATACTTCAATCCTGCGAATGTTGCAATCTCCCCGGTCCCATGCAGTTGTTAGTAAGTCATGCTTTAAGTTTCCCTCGTACAAATAATATGCAGGCTTAAGAAAGCCAAAGTCGAATTGGATAAGAAATGACACATGCAATTTGACAAATAAGGCTGCGTGCGCGAAATAAATTATAGCAGAACTTGGGTTTGATACCGTGTAAGACATTTTAATCCCAAACTCAAACCGTCAAGTGAAGGTAAACTATATGTATGTCAAAACCGTATAAATTCATATAAAAAAACGATGTTGAATATAGTAACATGTTAGAATATTTAAATATTAAATCACAACTTCATATAATAACTTTTTGAATGGTCGATAATGATTTCACGAAACCTTACATCATATCAAAATAGAATATTATGAATTCAATTCTTTTCGAACTCCTTATTTGTCTCTTTCCAAGCTTAGTCTTAGACCAAAGTCCAGCTCATACACGATGGGGAGTGTTAAAGCTTTTAGAGAAATTTCATTAGACCCACTACTATTGGAATTGATCAATCATACTAGCACTCGAGGTTCGAATAAGTGATGCTAGCATTGAGAAGATACTTTGTTTTGCCCCTTGCAAATCATGAATGTATCTAGCAAAATACGAAATTTGTCAGCTGTAAAATCCCTTAACGATCGTGGATGGTGAGAGATCTCAATGTCCCTTGTTGCGTAAGATCTTCATGTCCTTCTGACTCAATTTTCATGCTCGAGATGTCAACATCGAAAAACAAACTTATTCGAGAACCTAACAAAAACGTGACGCATCCCTTAATGAATAAATTATTCACACCATTCTTCTTTCACATAATTTGATTTATCTTTCTCATTGCAGACGATGAAGGAGATAAGAGTCAACGTGTTTGACGAGCCTTCGAGAACTCTTCAACACCTAAGCAGAAAGTAGTTGGGCAGGCCCTACCTAAACTAATTGTATTGTCTTTTTTGGGAATGAAATGCCATAAGAGAGCACTTGTTTTGCTCCGTTAAAGTTCTGTATTACTGCATCATTGCGTAATGGCAGATGTCAAAGGTCTAAAAAGGAAAAACCACTTTGGACACGACTCGCGAGTCCGAGCGAGTTTCAAACTTCAGGAAAAACCCCAATCGAAGAACGAAAGATATGGACCAACAATGCTCGCGCGACGGTCATCATGTGAGTCACCTTCTTCACTTTTCCCATTTCACATTTACCTGTTGACATCAATGAGAATTTAGTGGAAACGGCTATTCAATTTGACTTGATCCATCAAAATCGTACTTTTCGATTAAGTGTGCCGTGCCGTGAATCGACGTCCTCATGGAAGCAAGGAACAAAAAAGGCATTGCATGTGTTTGCATTTTATGTACCATCTAATTATTTCGAATTCACCACTTGAAACACGGTATAAATTTTTGTACACGGTGATGTTTGATCTTGTTGAAAGAGGGTAATTTCGTTTGAGAAAGCAACCTCTTATGAGGTCATTATGAACGCAAGCATGCTTTTGATTATAACTTAAACATGTTTAGAGATCTACCCAACCACACCGTATTCATGCTCTACCCACCCAAAATGGACTTCCACCCATTTCTTCCATTCAAATAAGTCAAACGAGATTAATTTATTTGATATTAGTGAAACTCGGGTATCGTGCCAGACACGGGAAGATATCGTAAGAGGCGTTTTGTCTCACATCGAAAGGACGGGATGAGTACACACGTGAACAAGATTTGACACTAACCAACGGTTATTATTGTCCTATTGCAATACTATCACTATTCGCGATAAGCCGTTCTTATATTTTCTTATTCCAATCTAATGTTTATTAGGCGCTCTTGCAACCTTTGAAATGTTATGTCTGTTCGAACATGACTTCTTTAACTGTTGAAAGATAACATCCGTTCAATGATCTTCCTCTTCAGTTTTTGGACTTAATTCTTTCCATAAAAATAAATAGATAAGAGAAATACAGCCATTGTTTTCGATTGTTTTCCTTTGAGAATCCTTGAAGAATTGTAAGAATTACTATTTAATTTTTTCTTTGAAATTTTGTTGTAGATAGGAGGATTTATGGGGTAAATAATTTATTAAAGAACGTGTTATTACGCTTTATAATCTAGTTCCATTGTTCTTCCCCATCGATCGGTTATTTCCCCAAAAAATATACTTCTAAACATCACGTCACACGGCAATGACATCTAGAGAAGAAGCAACAGGTTTTTAAAATTCAAACGTAAAAAGTCGATTGGATTGCAAACAGTACGAGCAATTCGATCGATCGATTGAAAACCAACTTTAAACTTGGAAAAGGAAATTGTTCCATAGAACTCGAACTAATGAATCCGGCCGCGCGGCCGGATTCATTCAGCCCGCAGCTTCGCTAAATTCTGGCAGCGTGAAAGGAGTCTTCACGCTGGAAAATTTAGCTAAACCACTTCATAAATGCGTAATCTCCTGGGGATCAACTCATAGCAGAAGGGATGAATTGTCGTGTGGGAAGAGAAGACCACGTGGAGATTAATACGTGCTTTGTGTCCGAATTACCTGCGCGACTCAAAAGTCCGAAGGCATCGGGCTGGATTTCATGACTAGATTCGATGCGCCAAAGAAGAAAATTCGTTGCGTCTTACTTTCAGCATCACCATGTACCATATGGTACATGCATGTTTCTGCCTCCGCTTCAATCTAGGAAATCTTCTATCGCAGAGTTGCATGTAAATATAATCATATATAATAAAACGTTTATGACGTGAAACTTTCTTTCCACGAACGCTCTGGAGATCATGACATGTGTACTCAGGCATTTGTTAAATTAGGGCAATGGACCGATATGTCGACCGCTACGGTGCTTGCGTGGAGAAACAAAATAGACCGACGCCCGACGATATTTCTTACCCATATCTACGGTCTATTAAAGGAAACCGCAGGAGCAATCGGCGATGAATTACAACTATGACGTCTCATTTGATATCCTTGCCACCCTTGTTCAGTGGCTTTCTGCAGAAGGAAGAGATTATTTCGAGTTGTCATGCAATTCATAATTATTTTCGATCTCTCCACATAAATGTATCTCAAACCAAGTCTCTTCCTCTCACGTTAAATGAGGGCGTCTCCCTTCTCTTGATGCCCACGTTTAGCATGCGCCATGCATACACATATCCTATCACTTTTTAAATAGCAAGATCGAAACATATTGTAACGTAGTACTTTTCTTTGTATTAAGTGTAGTGAATACTCGGGCGAAAATAATCCTCATTAGATATCATTTCTGGGTGTGAGACAATGTTCAACTTCATATGTTGCCAAATGCACACAATTCTATATTCAGTCACTAATTCGGGTTTCTTTTGAGTCCCATGAGATTAGTGGGCATTTTATGGGTGCGGAGTATGCTTATTCACAAAAAACTTGATTGTCACCAAAAAAGTAGTTTATTGAGAATGCGCCATGAAGATGGACCCATTGGTCGGTTCAGTTCATCCCCTCTGTTTCGAAGCCAAACTCGGATGCAAGTGTATGCCTGGACCGAGTCCATAAACTACTACTTTGGGCTTATCATTGATGTTTTTCATAGAACTCACTACTCGTTTCAAGGAGAAGGGAAAACAATAAGTCACGTTTTCATGTGAATATCGACTTCTACAATTTAAGGTATTATGATAATCCCTTGGTTAAATCGCATGGGAAATGTTCTGATTAAATATTGATAGAATAGATACCATGAATTCAAGACGTGAAGCCATAGATCCCTTTTGGAATATTTACGTGCGTATGTGCGGATGTATGCCCGCATGTATTGCTAGAGAACAAGGGCACAAAGGACAAAGAGTCATATGCCATCTCGTGATACAGCAGCGCACTTTGTCGCCTACTAGAAGTAGGTCTCAATCCTAAGGAGGTACGGCTGAAATAGATGGAATCGGACTTGGAATCACCATCGCCTAACCACTCTGATGGCGAAGGTCGCATCGTCTCGGACTTGGGCGAGGGTTATCCCCTCGCTACAGATTTGAGCAAGGGCCGCCGACCCTTGTCGGCGGAATGACGACGGCAGCGAGGTCATGGCGGATTTAGACGGCAAGCGGCGAGGCTACTGAGAGTTGCTTTCTCAGCAGCAGAGGCGGCAGTGAGGGCTGATGTGGCTTTGCCTAAGCTTGGCCAAGGACGCAGGCCCCTTGCCGATGCGCGGGTGGCGGCGACGCCACTTTCGTGTCACTTGCAGCTACATGTCCCCTCCTACTCCTCCTCCTCCTCTTTTTTGATGTTTCTTTTCCTTTTTTCTGATTTTTATTGCTTTTGAATTTAATGTTTCTAAACTTTTGAAAATTACTTTTTGTACTTAAATTGCTATGCGAGGCAACAAGTCGTACTTTAATGGCCACATCAGTATCTCCATTTATATTTTTAAGGAAAGGATCATCTACTCGAAAAATAAATTATAATCGAGAGACTTAATTGCAAAACAAAGCTTGAAAGATCTGATTGAATACTCGATGATAATTCAAGAATCTGTAATTCATTGATCTCATATATATAACTCGAGAAATTATATTATTATTATTGATAGGACAAGCATGGTAACACCATTACCATTACATCTTATTAAAATTATTATTATTTTAACCTACACACATGGTCTTCTTTCACAACCATTTCCCAAAGTTTCTTTTATAGTTTTATTGCACCGAACTCTTATTTTGCATATTTGTACTACATATGCGCACGGCTTGAAACATGTTATGAACCGTCGGGCAACAACCTTCAACCCTGAGGGCCTATGCATCCTCATTTCGATTGTCTCCGGGGAAGAAAAACACAAGATTTTCTATGCCATGGACCACGTGACGTCCTCTTCACCCACTTCTATGTCTAATTCCAAAGCATGCCACACCGCATTTGAATCATCCACAATGTCATTCGCACATGGTGGGTCATCGGCATGCTCCGCATCGCACCCATTTATAGAGTCGCACTCATCAACCACTTTGGCCATCACACTCCTCCCGGTCTTCTTAGATGTTATCTTGATCCTATCTCCGCATCGAGACCCACCGGCATACCACCCGGTCGATAGTGCAACAATCAGCTCTGAGTTCTTGTGGAATTTGCCATCGCACTCCGATGCCCCACCACCACCGTCTTTGCTGAAATCGTTGTTCGTCAAGGTCGCTCGAGTGGAAGACGTTACCGGGGGCGAGCAGTGATATTGAGGGAAGGACTTGCCGTGGCAGTGCATGGTCCCCGACGGTCGGCATCCTCCACCGGACGGTGATGGAGTATGGGAACAGGTGTGTGTGCCTACGTCGGGATCGTCATTGCACCTTCCGTCGATGCATATCAGTTGGCCGGTGCAATCATCTAGGGTTTGACAATGGCCGTTGCAAGAGGAGATGGCATGCGAGGGAGATGAAAAGAGGGAGATGCTAATAACAATTAGGAGCGCTACAGAGAGTGCCACAAAGTACTTCATCGTTCAACTTTCCAAATTGAGCGTTCAAGCTGATTTGGTGAGGAGAGAAGAAGCCTTGGAGGAGCTTATATAGAGACTCTCACGTTCCATATTGGCTAAAAAATAGGTTTCTCAGTTTGTCTTTTGTTTAGTAAATGAATAAGTAAAGACATTGTGCGATTCATTTGTTTCAAGTGTGTGTCAACTTGTAGTATAACTCGTGGAGTTCGAACGAAAATCGTTTCAAGCCCGCGTTTTCCGTGACTATGTATGGTCGAGTATATACACATAGTGATTCGACCCATGTCCAGCCAATGTTGAGCATGCATATACTGGGAAAAATACATCACTATGCTTAAATATCATCGAAGAAAATAAGAAAGTCTAGATACTTCCGTCAAAGTCGATGAACTCCAAGTCATGGAACTGTCGATTGGATTCATCAAAGCAAGAGGGCCCCCCATCAAAACTCTCGAAGAACCTTGGTTCAATTGGGCGTCTCTTGCGTAGGTTTTCATAAGCAAACGACAAATGCGAATAAAAAGGAATCTATTATTTTAGGCAGCGTAGTGTTTAACGCCAGGGTCGTATCTTTTATGAAATAATTGCTAAGCCTTAATTTTATGATCTTAATCGATCATGGGAGTCACTTTAGGGTTGAAGTTACGACCTTTGGTTCTTAACGACATGAATCAATACATGTACTGCATTAAACCGCAACGAAACCCCACGCAGCTTACACGATATAGGAAAAGATTAATCAGCATATGTGCTTATTATGAAACTATCTTAAATGACCCTAATCACAAGGTATTTCCCAAAACTTATCACTCTTATCGAAAAGAAAATAATATTTATGTGCTTACTGGGTTCTTACTAAAAACAATTCCTTAGTGAATGACATGACACGTATGCGGTATTCATCGTGTCACAGAATCTTAAATTAAAATAAGGATTGTGGAAAAGAAGAGAAAATACAGATGGGATGAGATGAATTTAAGGAAAACTCCACTTCCTATTTCACTGTTGCTTTAGCTCAAAGTAGCAGTAGATGTCATCTCAAACTTCACGAAACATGCTATTGGCGTTTACACCGGTCCCTATTCTGTTGGCCTAAATCTAGATGTCCTCTCCTTCGTTTTATGGGGAAAAAGGTACGCTTCTTCTTTGATTTACGTCGCGGAAAAATGCATTAGTTTTGATTGAAATTAGATCAAAGTGTTACAAACGATAAATGATCGAACACACAGTAATAAATAAAATAAGGAGATAAATCGAGTATCTAATTTACATAATTTTGTCGGTGAGACATGCCCCTACGAAGAGAACAACACTGGATTTTATTATGAATCAAGCAATATAACAGAAATTACAATCACATTCAAGTCATTCAAATACTTTCAATGCTTCATAAACTTCACTTTCTTGATTCACACAGAGTTTCCTCACCAAGAGAGCAACACCAGATTGAACTATGAATCAAGCATGTTCAAGCATCCAGAACCAAGTATCCCAAGCATGAACTCTCCCACAAATAGAACATTCCCGAGCACTAGAGATTGAAGACCGAGCATAAAACCAAAGATCCCTCAGCAAGATGGAAGGCGGATTCTTTTAAGGGCAAGAGCAATTAAAGAAAATCAAGCCTAATTGTTCTAGTTTCTACCCAAATTTCATCCCCGAAATACATCTTAATTGATTATAAATTTGAGGGGAAAACTAGAGTTATGACGTCGAAACGCCATGTAAGATTAGCAAGGATGATTGCGGATGGAAGGTTTGGACTCAAGTAAAAGTTGGTAATTTTTTATGAAACTTGGAAAATGACCTAAAGTTGGGATTTTTTTACAAGACAAGAGAAATTTATGTTAGAATAGGGACTAGGCCTAAATTTGAAAATTATTTATGAGGCAAAAAAAGTTTAGAGAAGAATTCGAACTGAACTTAAAGTTAATAGTTTTTTATTTATTTTTAGGCCCACGTAAATATAATCATATGTAAGAATACATTTAGAACATGGAATTTTCTTTACACGAATGCTTTAGAGATCACAACATGTATACTTAGGCATTTATAAAATAGGGCGATGAACCATATCTCGACCTCCATCATGCTTATGTGAAGAAAAAAATAGACGGACACCCGGTGATATTTCAATATCCGTGCCTACTATTTAGTAAAAGAAACCACAGGAGCAATTGAGGATGAATTATAACCATAATATCGCATTTGATATCCTTTGGCACACTTGCTCAGTGGCTTCCTACAAAAGGAAGAGTTAATCTCAAATCAAGTGTCTTCCTCTTTGCACAAAAAAAAACAAAGGTCTCTTACTCACGTTTAGCATGCGCCGTACATAATGCATACATATCCGATCACTTTTTAAATAGCAAGATAAATAGCGTATTGTAACAAAGTACTCTTCTTTGTATGAAGTGTAGTGAATACTTAGACAAAAAAAATCCTTATTAGATATCATTTCGGGCCGTAAGAGAATGTTCGACTCCATATGATGCCAAGTGCAAATAATTCTATATGCGGTCACTCATTCAAGTTTCATTTGAGTCCCTTGAGATTTGTGAGGCATTTTATGGGTGCGTAGTATAATTATTCGCAAAAGACTTGATCTTCATAATAAAAAAACAGTTATTTTAATAAAAGTATGCGATGAAAAGGGACCCATTGATTGGTTGGGCTCATCCCCTCTCTTTCCAAGCAAAACTCGGATGCAAGTTGTATGTCTGCACCAAGTCCATTGATTACTACTTTGGGCTATTGATATTTTTCAGAGGACTTATTACTCGTTCCAAAGAGAATGAAGAATAGTAATTCGCGCTTTCATATGAATATCAACTTCTACAATTTAAGGTTGGCGAAATCGTACGGGGAATGTTCTGAATTATTATGCATTGACAGAATAGATACCATGAATCAAGACGTGAAACCACGGATTCCTTTTGGAATATTTACGTGCGTATCAGCGGATGTATGCACGCATGTATTGGTAACAACAGGGGCATAAAGGGCCCAGAAAATTTGAGTGTTAGATAACATCTGGTGATGTAGCAGTGCATTTTGTCGCCCACTGGAGGTTGGTCTCAATCCGAAGGAGGCATTGCTAAAGAGAGGACCCAACTTGAGACCGCCGTCGCCTAACCACTCTGATGGCGAAGGTCGCATCATCTCGGAAATTTGGGCGAGGGTTATCTCCTCGCTACAGATTTGAGGGAGAACCACTAACCTCGATGGCAGAGCGATGATACCAGCGAGGTCATGGCGAATTAAGCCGGCCAGTGGCGAGGCTAGCGAGAGTTGCCCATCTCACTTTCTCACATTCCCGCGCACGCTCTCACATTGCTTTTTCCAGCAGCGAAAGTAGCAGCGAGGGCTAACGTGGCCTTGCCTGAGTCTGGCCAAGGACGCTGGAACCTAGCCGATCTGTGGGCGGCGGCCACACCTCCTTCCTGTCAACTGCAGCTGTATGTCTCCTCCGTCTCCTTCATATTGATCTTTCCTTTTCTTTTTTCTGGTTTTTATTGTTTTGAATGTTTTTTTGTTGGGTAAAATTGTTTTGAATGTTAATGCTTCTGAACTCTTGAAAATAACTTTATGTACTTCAATTGCTACGTAAGGGGGCACGTCGTATTCTGATGGCCACCTCAACATCTCCGCTTATTTTTTCAAAGAAAAAATCATCCACTTGAAAAAAGTATATAGTTTAGAGACATAATTGCAAGAGAGAAAGAGACAATTTATTCAGAAATCTCATATTCATCTGTCTCGAATATATAACTTTAGAGACTATAGTATCTTTTAAAGGGCAAGCGTGGTGATACTACCACAACTCATTATTATAATTATCATCATTTCAATCTATGCATATTGTCTTCTCTTACAAGCATTTTCCAAAGTTTCTTTTATAGTTTTATTACATCAACTTCTTATTTTGCATATCTGTACTACACATGAGCACGGCCTAAACCATGTCATGAATCACCTACCAACAATCAACCCTGAGGGCCTTTGCATCCTCATTTCGATTGTCTCCGGGGAAGGAAAACACAAGATTTTCTATGCCATGGACCACGTGACGTCCTCTTCACCCACTTCTATGTCTAGTCCCAGAGCGTGCCACACCGCATTTGAACCATCCACGATGTGATTCCCGCACGGCGGGTCATCCTCATGCTCTGCATCGCACCCATTTATAGAGTCGCACTCGTCAACCACTTTGGCCATCACACTCCTCCCGGTCTTTGTAGATGTTATCTTGATCCTATCTCCACATCGAGACCCGCCGGCATACCACCCGGTCGATAGTGCAACAATCAGCTCTGAGTTCTTGTGGAATTTGCCATCGCACTCCGACGCCTCACCACCACTGTCTTCGCTGAAATCGTTGTTCGTCAAGGTCGCTCGAGTGGAAGACGTTACCAGGGGCGAGCAATGAAATTGAGGGAAGGACTCGCCGTGGCATTGCGTGGTCCCTGATGGTCGGCAACCTCCACCGGACGGTGATGGAGTATGGGAACAGATGTGTGTGCCTACGTCGGGATCGTCATTGCACCTTCCATTGATGCATATCAGTTGACCGGCGCAATCATCTAGGGTATGACAATGGTCGTTGCAAGAGGAGATGGCATGCGAGGGAGATGAACGGGACGGTGATGGAGTATGGGAACAGGTGTGTGTGCCTACGTCGGGATCGTCACGGCACCTTCCATTGATGCATATCAGTTGGCCGGCGCAATCATCTAGGGTTTGACAATGGCCGTTGCAAGAGGAGATGGCATGCGAGGGAGATGAAAAGAGGAAGATGCTAATAACAATTGGGAGCGCTACAGAGGGTGCCACAAAGTACTTCATCGTTCAACTTTCG